>JAFLJL010014404.1:296388-349971 GCA_018398815.1 Conus ventricosus | reverse complement strand
TCAAAAGTTCAGCTTTTCCACTTGACCAGTTTTCATGGAATTATGGAATTTTAGATTTTTTATGTCGTGGGACGACGGCCGGTGTACTGCTGTCTGTCCATTACCCGGACTTGGGCGACTCGCCTCAAGGGAGAGAAATCCTTTCGTCCACATTTGAACGACTCGGCTGGTAAAAGTTAATTTCCATAAGATTACGGACGATTACGGAAGGGTAGGCAGGTCTGTGTGTAAATACGCTGATTTGGTCGCTACGCTTGTCGAAGGTTGCGCAGCCATCTTTGCAAGCGAGACGAAGTGCTGGCTGGTCATCCAGTCAGTGATGAGAATAAATGGGCTTTCCCCTCACGTGTGGTCATTTACATATCATTTTAATACTACAGACATATAAGGCTTACTACGCACACTCTATTTGAGTCCATTGATAGAAATAGTAACGAATGAAAATTCAAGAAAAATGCATGACGTCAGTGGACGGCCCATAGGCACTGGGAAAGCATTTTTAATGCGGCGTCAGCTGACGGCTTAAAGGCACTCTACGAGTTAAACCCATTCTGGTCACATCTCCTGCACAGAAAAAAACAAACAAACTTACCTGCAGCATACTTTCTTTAGGCCAAATGGACCAACTTTACTGTCAAATGGACAAAATAAAATTCACTACAGGCATCATGCATAGAAAAGTCTTCAGCTTATTTGACGAGCTCAGGAAAGTTAAGGACTAAACTAAACTGTCTGACCTACAGACACAGTGACAAATGTTCCTGTGATCTTGTCACACAAATGGGAGGGAAGGAAATTTTGAGGTGGGGGGATGGGAGAGGGAGGCAATGGACTTCTGTAATAATATGAACAAAAATGGCTTAGTCCAATTTTCCAGGATCCAGAATATTGTTGATGCATTTAGTTACTGTGTAAACAAAATCACATAAGCATCATAATCTACATCATAGCTATGCTTCTTCCCTCATGCCTTCACACACACACACACACACACACACACACACACACACACACACACACACCACTGCCCTAGTTCCCCACTTTTTTTTTTCTTTTTTTTTTATTTTTTTTTTTTGGCTGTCCCAACCTCTGCGCTACCTCAGAGGCAGTGCCACCCATGCCGCTCATTCCGACACCCCGTCCACAGCAATAGCCCGGCTGGCCCCGCCGCAGCCCCGGCACCAGCAATCCACAGGGAGCAGTCAATGTCAAGTTGTCAAGAGGCAACCCACCGGAGGAGACACTGCACTGCTGCCGAGTCACTTCGGTGGTGTTCAGTGGCGCCTGTTCTGATCTAACATACGCAGGACACAGGGCTCCCAATGACGCACATATGTGCGTCTATGACGCACTATGAGCGAAAAGGACGCACTAACAAAACGTGTAGCGAGTCCTGCGGGACGCACTACAAAATCAGGCAAACCCTAAAACGTGCCGCGGCCAGTGATCAAAGCTGAGCACACCACAAGCTTCGCGCGCGATTGCCTGCCGTCAAATTCAGGACAGCGTCTGCCCGCGAAAGTACAGTAAGCCGAGAAGCTGCGTAAACACTGATAGGCTCGCCTTGTGGCCCACGTCATTGAACGGTTACTCAGTCGACCGGCTGACTTATTCAGACTGTGGCGCCCGCCGCCACTAATTAACCAATTCGATGACTCACAAGTTGTAACAATCGCGTGCACAAGCCTAGGCGAACGAAGCAGAAGAGAAGTTCACGGCTATCGCATCTCGCAAATATGTCGTTGCGTCAGTGGTTGGGCGCTCCTAAAAAAACGCAAAGAAACATCTTCTGAAGATGCTACAGACAGTGAATCGTCGATTCCTAAAGAAATATCTACAGCAACACCACCTCACAAGAAATGTTTTTTTAAGAAATGTTTTCAGAGAGAGAGAGAGAAGAGAGAGAGAGAGAGAGAGAGAGAGAGAGATTCATTTACTCTGAAATGTTCAGATTATCAAGCCGATAATTAAAAAAGCAAGAAATACTACATTTTCTGTATTGGTTAATTTTGTTCATGGGGACTCTCTATACCCCTCTGGGACCCTCTATAGCATCGGTGAAGGAGTCCCTGGGACCCCCTGTCTGTCAGTACAAATGGTAGCCCTGGGACACCACCTACTAAGCCCCCTACTGACGACAATAATTGCTTAGTCGCGGAGCCGGTGTGAGTGAGCTCTCCCTCCGGAGGGCGCCACCACGTCCGTCCAACGACAGCCCCCATTGACTCGCCGATACCGGTGACCCCGACGGAAGCAAACCAAGGCCACAGACGCGGAGAGGACATCGAAATTGAGGTCACCATGAGAGCAGGGCATGAAGGGCCACAGAATTTGAGACATTTTTTTTAATGCTGATCAATGGGAATAAGGATGATTAAGATGATGCTACGGATTTCCATTTCGGTCTGAGACTACATGACAGGGCTGTACTCTACGCTTCCTTTCATAATATATCCTGGCGTCAACCAGGCCCGAGAGATACAGGCACCTGCAGTGTTGGTCAGGAAATTTGAGCAACACTCTCAGAAACGCATCCATTAAGTGGATGAAACTCGACTGTGTGGTCCCAGTCTTCCCAACTGAGTCCGCAGCAAACTCAACTCTGGGTAGGAGCCGGTCGGGGCAGAAAAAACCCACATGACTCTGATGGGATTCGAACCCACGACCTCCCAGCCGGGCGTCCGCGACGCTAACCACTTCGCCACGGCGGCTGGTCTAGTTCCCCACTTTTAATCCGTCTTTTATTTTTCATCATTCTCTGGCTAATCAAGAAGGCTTCAGAGTTTCTTCTTTCTGTGAATCACTGTGCAGGTGATTGTTTTTGAATGAACAGTACAGGCATATGTGCCAGCCACGCTCACTTTGGGGCAAACAGGATAATCACTGCCATCAACTGTCAGCTTCATTCAGCCATTGCCATCACCATTTGTTCCTGATTTGGTACTCCATGGCTGTGACCACATCATCTTCTTGTTTAAAGAAAGCCATGATTCCTACACTGTTACAGCACCTCACAGAATTTCGCTTTCAGAAAAAGGCCCTACAGAATGTCTGAACATGCCAGAAACCAACTTATTTCTTCTGTTAAGAGGTAAAAGAAAAAGTCAACCCAGACCCAATTTTGAAGCTGCCAGCATTTGGAAAAGGGAGGGGGATGGTAGGGGGAAAGGAGGGGGGAAGGGGGTAGGAAGCAATGAGGGGTGGGGGGGGGGGGGCATTGCTTTTCATTGTTTTATTTTCATATTTGTTTTTGTTTGGGGGACTTGAATTAAAGATGCTCCATTAACCCTCTTGTACTCAGTTTCTCTGACTGCAAACTTCCCCTAGATTTCAGATTCTTTTACAGGTTTCAGCCTAAAAATGGGTATGTGTGATTATTAACTTATGGGGAATGTATCTGAACCTCTAGGAGAAAGAAAATTGGCAGACAGTTTCAGAAGAGCATGCACTTCACTTTGAACTCTATTTTGTCTGTCTTAGAGATACAGGTCGTGTCACTGTCACCAAATTGTCACCAGACACGTGACATTTTATGATGACAATCAAGTTTACAGCATGCAAGCATGCGCAATCACCATGCTGATGCAGGCTGTTAGTGTAAGATGAAACCTGAGGCCTACCTGACGTGAACCATCTGCTGCCTGGCAGTACAGGTCCCACTGGTTGTCCCACCAATGTCATACAAAACTTGTCACATGTCACACACAATACTATAAAAGAGGGTCAGGTGCGCCCTTTGCAGCTTGCTTTTGTCTTGTATACCTGTTTGTTTCATCGGTAGCAGTCTTAAAAAGACAAAGAGGAACAAACAAAACGGAAAAAACAAGTGGTGTAGCAGTGTCAGGTAACGAGTAAGCTGGCCCAGTGGGTTCCTGAAACTGATGCACCCCTGCCATGCCGTGTGTCGCGGGCCGCCATTTTGTCTGAAGCGCTGCCAGTGGAACATTGTATTCCGGGTCGCTTTGCACTTCACCGTCTTCTTCAACACTACTAGCTACTTCTATATCACTTTCATTCTCCATTTTTCTTTCAAATGTCTCCACTTCTCCAATGATTTGATCCAACTCCTCTTGTGAGTAGTCGATCATTTCTTCATCGTTAGTAGCAGACACCAAAGCAGCCATTGTGAAAATCGGTCGGTTTCATTCACAAACTTACTCGCTGTCTTTGCCCCTTTTCTCAATGAACACGCGCGGTTCCATCACCCCAAAATAGTGCCAACACATGATTGGACCATGCCTGAGTCTTCCTAGTTACTGTCTGCGACTCTGCGTGTCTACACACGTGATAACTGCGTGATGGAAAATTCCTACGGACAGATCCCGGTAGCTCCCGGTACGGGAAGAACAGGCGCCTGAAGTTAACTCCCGGATTCTCCCGTTGCAAGTATAAGAGGGTTAAGACTAAAAATCAACCAGCCACCGTGGCGAAGTGGTTAGCGTCGCAGACTCCCGGCTGGGAGGTCGTGGGTTCGAATCCCATCAGAGTCATGTGGGTTTTTCTGCCGCGACCGGCTCCTACCCAGAGTTGAGTTTGCTGCGGACTCAGTTGGGAAGATTGGGACCACACAGTCGAGTTTCATCCACTGAATGGATGCGTTTCTGAGAGTGTTGCTCAAATTTCCTGACCAACACTGCAGGTGCCTGTATCTCTCAGGCCTGGTTGACGCCAAGATATATTATGAAAGGAAGCATAGAGTACAGCCCTGTCATGTAGTCTCAGACCGAAACGGAAATCTGTAGCATCATCTTAATCATCCTCATTCTCATCGATCAGCATTAAAAAAAAATGTCTCAAATTCTGTGGCCCTTCATGCCCTGCTCTCATTGTGACCTCAATTTCGATGTCCTCTCTACGTCTGTGGCCTTAGTTTGGTTCCGTCAGGGTCACCGGTATGGGCGAGTCCATGGGGGCTGTCGTTGGACGGACGTGGTGGCGCCCTCCGGAGGGAGAGCTCACTCACGCCAGCTCCACGACTAAGCAATTATTGTCGTCAGTAGGGGGCTTAGTAGGTGGTGTCCTGCGTATGTTAGATCAGAACAGGCGCCACTGAACACCACCGAAGTGACTCGGCAGCAGTGCAGTGTCTCCTCCGGTGGGTTGCCTCTTGACGACTTGACATTGACTGCTCCCTGTGGAGTGCCGGTGCCGGGGCTTTGGCGGGGCCGACCGGGCTGTGGCTGTGGACAGGGTGTCCGAATGAGCGGCGTGGGTGCACTGCCTCTGAGGTGGCGTAGAGGTTGGGACAGCAAAAAAAAAAAAAAAAAAAAAGACTAAAAAATCAACTTGACCAAATTTATTTTTCATAATAAACTAGTGCAAAATAAATTCTACTGAAATGGAGACAGTAGCTTTACAAACCTGTTCATCAGCTGCTTGTATGCTCCTGTCCTCATCCGTACTTGTCATGGATTCAGATCTGACGGTTAACATGCCGCCATCACCATGACGTCTGTTGGTGCTTCACTCATGAGGCTTGCTGTGACAGCATCATTCTTGATGACATCACTGCTGATGTCTGATGTGACTGGTTCAGTCTTGATGACATCACGCTGATGTATGATGTGACTGGTTCAGTCTTGATGACATCACTGCTGATGTTTGATGTGACTGGTTCAGTCTTGATGACATCACTGCTGATGTTTGATGTGACAGGTTCAGTCTTGATGACATCACTGCTGATGTCTGATGTGACTGGTTCAGTCTTGATGACATCACTGCTGATGTCTGATGTGACTGGTTCAGTCTTGATGACATCACTGCTGATGTTTGATGTGACAGGTTCAGTCTTGATGACATCACACTGATGTTTGATGTGACTGGTTCAGTCTTGATGACATCACTGCTGATGTTTGATGTGACTGGTTCAGTCTTGATGACATCACTGATGATGTTTGATGTGACTGGTTCAGTCTTGATGACATCACTGCTGATGTTTGATGTGACTGGTTCAGTGTTGATGACATCACTGCTGATGTTTGATGTGACTGGTTCAGTGTTGATGACATCACTGCTGATGTTTGATGTGACTGGTTCAGTGTTGATGACATCACTGCTGATGTTTGATGTGACAGGTTCAGTCTTGATGACATCACTGCTGATGTTTGATATCACTGGTTCAGTCTTGATGACATCACTGCTGATGTTTAATATCACTGGTTCAGTCTTTGATGACATCACTGATGATGTTTAATATCACTGGTTCAGTCTTGATGACATCACTGATGATGTTTGATATCACTGGTTCAGTCTTGATGACATCACTGTCAACATTAGCCGTGGCTGGTTCAGACTTAATGCCACAAACAGATTCAATCTTAACATCAGTTATGGTGGTATCAGTATTACAGCATGACTGAGTAAAAACAGCGGTACTCTCATCCTTCACATCTGATGCTTCATTGCAAGGTTTTATTTTATGGTGTTCAAAATTCTCTGCAATCCAAGAATCCGCCGATACAGAGGAGCCCTGAACACAAATGCAAGATTGAAGACCGATTTCTGCCTTCCTTTCTGGGTTAGTCTGCTATTTGGAACTGGTGAAGGAGATCCCTCTTCACATCAGGATCAACTGGTTCAACTTTAATACCTTGACCATAATCTGTCTGTCCGTCTGCTTCAGACTTGGTGAGGGTGGCTGATGGATTCTGACAGGTTGTTTCATGACGTGTTTTGGCTGTGATCTTGCAATTCATTTCAGACCAATCATAGATGGAGTCTGAAACAGAGGATTGATTGCCTATGGTAATGATAATAATAAACTGTACAATTCCAGAATCCAAAATCATAATCACTATAATCATTAAACACCCTTCTCCCAGACAACTAAAGGCCAAACTTTACATGTGTCATTGTAAACAATGAGAAAACCAAGGAAAAAAAAAAAAAAAAAACTAGAAAAATACAGATGTATCAGGACCTCTGCAATATTGATATTGTGTAAAAGACAAAAAAAACACCAAATCAAATCATGTTGCTTCAAGCCCTGCCAACCACAAAAGCCATATCAGGGCTGAAACACCATATAAAACAGAACAAAGTGACAGAATTCAAATGCAAAGTTGAAATTCAACACCATTTATTTCTGTACATCAAATGACCTTCAAAAAAAGTGTCATTCTACCAATAAAAGTTTAATCAAGGTGGAAGATGACCCCAGAAAAAAGAAACCACCAAACTCATAACAACCCCCCCCCTCAAAAAACAAAACGAAAAAACAAACAAAAACAACCAACACACCAATGATGATGATGATGATGATGATGATGATAATAGTAATACTACTAATAATAATAATGACAAGAATTACAATGAAAATGATAAACCAGACAAGACACTATTTCTTGAGCGCTTTTCATTCTGATGTCTGAAAGCACTTCACAATGACAAAGACCAAACCTTGTATATCTGAACTCAGACACAAAACACACTGACATGCATGTCTCTTGCTCCCCACCCCTTCTGTATATCTGAACTCTGACACAAAACACTCTGACATGCATGTCTCTTGCTCCCCACCCCTTCTGTATATCTGAACTCAGACACAAAACACACTGACATGCATGTCTTCCCACCCCTTCTGTATATCTGAACTCAGACACAAAACACACTGACATGCATGTCTCCCCACCCCTTCTGTATACCTGAACTCTGACACAAAACACACTGACATGCATGTCTCTTGCTCCCCACCCCTTCTATATATCTGAACTGAGACACAAAACACACTGACATGCATGTCTCCCCACCCCTTCTGTATATCTGAACTCAGACACAAAACACTCTGACATGCATGTCTCCCCACCCCTTTTGTATATCTGAACTCAGACACAAAACACACCGACATGCATGTCTCCCCACCCTTTTGTATATCTGAACTCAGACACAAAACACTCTGACATGCATGTCTCTTGCTCCCCACCCCTTCTCACTCCCAATTCCCTCACCTTCCTCCACACACAAACACACTGATACTATCCATCTCTATACCCCTCACCTCGTCATAACCACCAAGCAAAGTGCCAGGCTAACCACTCTAAACTCAACGTTTACCAGTAATTTGTCACAGTAAGAACAACAGGCAGAGCTTCCCACAAATAAGTTTGAGTTATAGGTGTGAGGGCGAGTGTGTGTGAGTGTGTGTGTGTGTGTGTGTGTGTGTGTGTGTGTGTGTGTGTGTGTGTGTATGTGTGTGTGTGTGAATGTGCGTGTGTGTGTGTGTGTGTGTGTGTGTGTGTGTGTGTGTGTGTGTGTGTGTGTGTGAGTGTTGTAACTGCACAAATTGCCACGGCTAAGTTTGAGTTTAAAAAGTTACGAGGGTGTATGAATATGTGTATGTGTGTGTTGCTCTGCTGTGAATCACTATGTACTTTAATTAATTAAAAAAAAAATTTCTGTCAAATCATAAATGCGATATGATCATTGGTTCAAAATAAAGCATGATGCTGGGTCTAAAAATATGCTAATGCATGATCCGCTGTTATGGATGTCATGACTTTGTGTGTGTGTGTGGTAGAATGATTTCATTTCGGGGAAAGACTTTGGTCAAGTTGTCAGCTCTTGTTACTTTGTGGTTTTGAAGTTTGTAATGAAGCTGCAGTGGTTCGTGAAGTTGCAGACCGATTAGATAAAATTGTGCAAACATTGAAAAAAGACCAATATCTTATTGTTTGGCAGACCATCAGATTTGGAAATGAGAGAAAATGTCTGCAGTTGTTTGTAGTGCAAATAAGAAACCAACATGACTTTGCTGAATTCTGAATCACAGATGAGGCGCAAAAATTGAGATGATTTCACAAAATGATTGCCTTTGTAAGTTTGTTAAAAGGAGGCAAGTACTATTTAAATATTTGTTTAATTCCAGACACCATATTTCATTTATTAGTATTCACTTTCAGATCTATTTAGAATACAAAAAAAAAAAAGAGAAAAAGAGGAATCCTCATTAAAACGAGGGACATGGAGGTTGGGTGGGGGTGGGGGCGGGGTGTGGGGGGCAGAACTGGTGGATGGCATCTTATCTGCTGGTCTAACATGCAGGTTGTAGAGTTGGGGGGGGGGGGGGGGAGTTGGGTTGGGTGAGGGTTGGGGGAGGGAGAGCTGTGCAGGTTGGAGGAGAGTGTCAGTGGGGGCAGGGAGGAGGGGGGGGCTGGGGGGGGGGGGGGGGGGGGGAGGAAGGCTGGTTACTGGGTATTCTGTCAGCAGCCTGACCTGCAGGGTAGAGGACAGTGTCAGTAGGGGCAGTTGGGGAGGGGGGGGGGGGGGAGCTGGTTGGGGGGGGGGGGGGGGGCGCGATAGGGGGTGTTCTGTCAGGTGTCTGACATGCAGGCTGGAAGGTAAGGGGAGAGGGGGAGGGACTGGCAAGTGGTCTGATACACAGGGTGGAAGGTGGGGGGAAGGGGAGGGGGGGACTGCTGGGTGATTGTCAGTTGGTCTGATTCAGAGAGTGGAAGGTGGGGGGGGGGGGGGGGGGAGGGGGCTAGCGGTGATCGTCTGTTTAGGTGGTCTGATACACAGGGTGGAAGGTGGGGGTGGGGGCAGGACTGGTGGTCAGCCCTGGTCAGTGATGGCATTGTGCACTGTGAATCCATCAACACCCTCCTGACATTATCACTGAGGAGTGGTCAGCCATGGTCAGTGATGGCACTGTGCACTGTGAATCCACCAACACTGACATTATCACTGAGGAGTGGTCAGCCATGGTCAGTGATGGCATTGTGCACTGTGAATCCACCAACACTGACATTGTGATTATCACTGAGGAGTGGTCAGTCATGGTCAGTGATGGCAATGTGCACTGTGAATCCACCAACACTGACATTATCACTGAGGAGTGGTCAGCCACGGTCAGTGATGGCACTGTGCACTGTGAATCCACCAACACTGACATTATCACTGAGGAGTGGTCAGCCATGGTCAGTGATGGCCAGCGCAGCCCTCCCCTCCCCTCCCTCCCCTCACCCCCAACACACACACACACAGTATGACCTGTCACCTGGAGTCAGTGACCACAAGATGCAAACCATGCAGGTCACACACACACACACACACACACACACACACACACACACACACACACACACACATCACACACACACACACACACACACACACACACACACACACCACACACACACACTCTGACTGAATGAAACCATAGGTTGTACTGACATTTTAAACAAAATAAATACCAAATATTTCTGGGCAGTTCGCTAACATTTATTCAAGATTTGTTTAGATTTCCACCTGCAGTCGTCTCACTTTGCAACTAAAATAATCATATAACACAAATTCAGAAAAATAAATTGAAAATAAATGAATTCTTAAAAAGGACACTGTCAATTTGTTCTTTCAGAGATGAGCAAATTGTGAAAAAATGAAACACGATACTCAAATAGAATTGTAAGGTGACCAAATCCAACAAACACAAATATCACGCTCTTCCTCTCTCTCATACATGTATCTACTTACCCCCATCCCGGCTGGGCTATAAGCAACATTATCTTATCTTACCCCCATCCGAGAACCCTTCTCACACCTTATCATATCCATGATTAAACAATCAGCAATTATCAGTCTCTCTCTCTCTCTTCCCCTCATCTGGGTGAGTGCTCAGGAAAAACACACACACACATACACACACACATGCATGCATGCTTACATAAATACACACGCACACACACACACGCACACGCACACACACACACACACACCACACACAGGCGCAAAAGTACATGCGCATACATGCGCACTCTCTCTCTCACACATCCACCATGCACACAAACACACACATACACACACATACACACACACGCACACACACGCACACACACACACGCACACACACACACACACACACACACACACACACACACACACACACACACACATCCTCCCTGAAAGACAGTGCCTTGCTCTACTTGTAAATCTGACGTAATGCCATAATGCAATAATAGTTATAACCCACAATCATACTGACACATTCGCATCCGTCCACCCTCCTCCCTTCTCTCTAAGTCTAACATCCATTTATGAATAGCATAATACATTATTTAGTTTTTATTAAAAAAAAAAAAAAAACCTCTAACACAACTAACAAGAATGTTTTAAAATCATCATCTTTTTGTTTTTAATCCACAAACTTCCAATTGGAAGATTTCTTAGTAAACATGCAGCTACTACTGCACTAGTCATTGCTCCGCCAGTCTTCCCTGTTGGCTGCAATACACTTGGAAGTGTAAGCGGCATATTCTGATGGAGAAGTGTTTCTTGCAGTGCAGCCCCCATACACTGACAAATTTATACCTGTGTTTCTTGCTGTGCTGCCCCCATACACTGGCAAATACCTGTGTTTCTTGTTGTGCTGCCCCCCTACACTGACAAATACCTGTGTTTCTTGCTGTGCTGCCCCCATACACTGAAAAATACCTGTGTTTCTTGTTGTGCTGCCCCCATACACTGACAAATACCTGTGTTTCTTGCTGTGCTGCCCCCATACACTGACAAATACCTGTGTTTCTTGTTGTGCTGCCCCATACACTGACAAATACCTGTGTTTCTTGCTGCCCCCCCCCCCCCCCCCCCCCCTACACTGACAAACAGATGTCTTTTTTGCTGTGCAGGCCCCATTACACTGACAAATATTGCCAATGTCAACAGGAACTGATCAAGGACATTGATTAGTACAATAATAATATATAGTAATCTGTCATTTGTGTGAAAGGCACACAGAGACTGCTGTATCTGCTGCCTACAAAAATTTGGCATTGCAGTTAAGCACCTACTGATCAACTATCCTATCAAACTCATTTTCACTCTGAATTCAGAGAACTCTGTACCAAAATTTTGCCAAATCATTGCTGATTCCAGCTGATGGCTGAAGTATGTGATGCCTACATGACTTGTGCTTCTGATCTGAATAAAGGAAACTCGGGCAGTACATTTCTGCATGGATCCAAATGTTCAAGCTCCCTACATGGGATTAAGTACACTGTATCCCATCTCTTGCACTGCATTCAGTGCACATCTGCAAGCATCCTGTAAAATTTGGATTAACCTCAAGTTATGAGAAATTACTGAATACACAATGTACAGTCACAAAAGCATAAATTTTAACAACACTGGAAGTCTGAAGACAGACATGGTAGACAATCAACCTACAATACATGTACAAGTAGGAACACACAGTCTAGGTTAGAAAACTACTATTATACTAAATGTATCTGCAATGTAAACACTGTGTACAATCAAGAAAATGGCTAACACCACCAAACCCTGAAGTCAGACATGGAACGTGAAGCTGGAGAATTAAAAGAAAAAAAATGAAAAAAAAAAATTGATTTTGAAACAGATCTACTACTAACCAACAGCAGCATTATACAATGGTGAATATGGTGGAGATGGATATATATATAATGGATGACAATGATAAGCTCAAGCTTGGGATGGTGGACATGGAAAGTGTGTGAATTGCTTAATTACCATTTTTCTTTCCTCTAGGACCTGGAGTCACGCCATAGACGCTGATGAGGTGGGTTTGTGGTAAAGGTAAATACCTGGTAATTTCTGCACTGTGTGCTCTGATATCCTGTCATTAATTAAACAATGCATCAGGAAACTCCACATGATCCACAGGAAGGAAACTGTGGCACTGACCTGATGGTGGTTCCGGTTCTTCAGCGACATCGATTTCAATCTTCACCTCTGACATCACCAGGTGATCAGGAACGCCATGGGGTCACACAGTCTGTAGACACAGTTATACTTACACATGTATACAAATAACACCTTCTTCAGTGGATTTTTTTTTTTTACACACACACACAAACATGATCTATTCCTCTCTCTCTCTCTCCTGCGCTGTACCTCTCGCTCTCTCTCTCTCTCTCTCTCTCTCTCTCTCTCTCTCTCTCTCTCTCTCTCAAGCATGCACACACTTGACAAGCATGCACACAGACACACTTGAACTTGGAATTTACTCCTTTCATCCTTTTCTTCTGTTAATCTGCTGTACTAACATTGTCCTCCACCAACGTTCTTCTTGCTCTTGATTGGTCTAGTTGCATTCTAGTCAACGTCTGGTTACACTGGACTGATTTGTCATATGTATTTGTTCAGTTCAATAAAAACTAGCTCAGACTATCAATCAATCATAGAAAAAAAACATATGTATCAATTAGTAACTACCATTTTGTGAATCACATGCATGCTGTCATGAGTCGGCCGAATGTTCTCGAGCATTTAGGCAAATTAAGGGTAGTTTTGCTGTTGTTGAGAGCAAGCCCTTTGGGGTTCTTCAAGTGTGCGAATTCAGGCATCACCAGAGGGGAATACCCGAGTCGCATACTGAAGGAGGGAGAGTTACTGGGAAGTGTTTCGCATGTCCGAGGGATAGAAACAAGAACATGCTGACCTGCCGGTCCTGGGTAGAGAGAGTGTCCACTTGAGCACTGGCTTATTCACTGGGCTCTCCCGTGGGCCTGAAGGAAGGCGGTCGTGTCAGGTGACCGTCACGGGTAGGTGACCGTCAGCCTGCAGGCAGAGTACAGCGACCATTCAGTCGTCCTTGTTCTGAGGGATGAATGGAAGGCTGCGGCCAATTGATGTGGTTTGCGCCTTGTTGTCTATAGAGGTAGTAAATACTTGAAGCATCAGTCATGGCGGGTTTAGAGAAGTCCAGGCTTTTTAGTACAGTGGGTAGCTTCGGGGAATCGAACATGAGTTTGAATAGGAGGTTATGCATTACCACTGGGTGCCCAAGTCTTTGTTGGCGCTAGCAGCTGTTGTGTGTGTGTATGTGTAGGTGACTAGGGATTCCATTGGTGGAAATAAAAATATTTTGGGAATTTATTGGTACAAATTGTGTGATGTGTGTGTGCCCGTGATTCCATTGGTTGAGCCAGTTAAACTCGGGTTCTCTCTTGTTTGAGAATGAATATAGGTGCTTGGAAAACCAGGGAATGTGTGACTCACTTAAGGGAAAGTGAACTCGCCCGTCTTGCTGAGGGCTCAAGAAAATACAGCGTGAAGCAGAGGTTAGCTGTCGCCTCGTTGTCTCCTGGGTGGGGACGTATGACAGTGGAGGTTGCTGTAGCCTCGGAGCCGACGACGAGAAGAATTGTCTCCCGTGTGGGGATGGTCGACAGCAAGACGAGTTAGCCCGTTGGAGCCTAGACAGGGAGCTGCCAGACAACGGTGGGGTGTTTGCAGCCAGAGAAGACCCGTGGGAGAGGCTGACAGGAGCCCTTTCCGTGGAGAGGGCGAAGTACGGTGGAGTCCGGGAGACTCGGTTTTGAGGGTGCGACTCAAGCTACGTTGCCAGTGTCCCCAACTGGGATTTGGCCAATCGGGAGGACACAACAGTGTGGTAGCTTCAGCTCATAGTCACACAGTGGGATGAGAGAAACCGAAGATCAACCCAGGAATGCTGGCAAGTTAGGACGTTTTATTTGCTCTTAAGTTTATAAGTGTGCAAACAGAATTGTGGAATATTGTCTTTCCTGGTTAATGAAGAGTACTTGAAGGAAAGGGGATGCGATTTATGAGATTGTCTGTATTTATGTTTACATTGTTGTATGATACAGATAGTTGTGTTGTGTAGTGACGGGTGGGGGCTCGGAGTCAAGTTAAATAAAGTTGATTATTTTCTATGAAATGTTATTGGTTTCCCCTCACCTTTGTGCGGGCCCGATGAGAGTGACAGAGTGCGTGTGCCTATGCGAGAGCGCATTTTGGTTGTGAAAGCGTAAATACTTCTGTCTATAACCCCCTGCATCCCTGAATATGAAAATCATATGTTAATAACGAGGGGGAGCGTCGGAGACCCGTCACACATGCACTCATGCAGTCCTTGATTCTATTTCTCTAGTCATAGTTCTAAGCAACAATGACATTGACAGATGACAAGAATGAAGATGAAGAAGGCACTCTTCGTTTAAGAAAAAAAAAAAAAAAAACTCAATTAAAAGAAGAAATAAAGGATTTAATTGACCCTCCTCCCACCCCACCCCCTCCCCAATGACAGCGATGCCACTACTTCCACTGGCTGGATTATTTTCATTTCACTGATCAAATGTGCAGTGATCACTTGGCGGGGTGCCAGCAAGTGTGTATACATCTTGATTCATACCCACTGTCACACTTTAGTTGGTTTACTGGCTTTCAACAACTGCTGAACGTTACCAAATGTGTTAGGCAGGACTGCGAAAGCCTTCTATTACTGTATTACTTGTTGTTGTTGTTAATATGCCAAAATAATCAACTTGATGATTGTGGGCATTATATCAAGAAGAAGAAGAAGACCCATTTACGCTAATACTTGTAATACAGCTGTTCCGTGGAACTTCCCAGTTCGAACATCACAGCACATGTTCAGCAAAACTTCATGAGCCCGTCTTCAATGAACTTCCAACTTCTGCTTGCTTCTCATTCAGTTCAGTTCAGTTCACTTGGGACTTTGATAGCCTCACAGCTTTTTGTGTCCCAATCATCTTATTTCATAAACATTGGTTGCTTAATGCATGCATATGCTCAGGATATATTTTAATCTATTCTATCAATCAAATTGAAATTTTAACATATTTATAACTCAACGTTAGTATCCAGAAGGTTTTTAAAAGTATTCAAATCTTATGTGTGCAGGTAGTTTGTTCCAATACGGTGCCACTCTGTTACTAAATGAAAATTTTCTAATATTAGTGCGACAATATTTAATCTGGATTTTGTTATCAGAATTTCTTGTAATTTGATTAGTGGTTAGTTTGAAAAAATGTGTTAAAATTTGTACTGTTAAGTCCCTTTAATAGCTTGTAAGTCTCAATCAAGTCTCCCCTTATTCGTCGGAACTTTAACGATGGTAAATTTAACCTTCGCATCTATCTGCATAGCTAACATATATTTGAATTCCTTAATTAACAAGGTGGCTCTTTTTTGTACTTTCTCAATACTTGCTGATTGCCTTTTTAAATAAGGGCTCCATATCACATTTCCATACTCCAGGTGGGGTCTAACTAATGCCTTATATAGTAATGTAAAAACTTCAGTATCCAAATATGAAAAAGACCGTCTTGATTATGCCAAGCATTTTATTTGCTTTCATCATTTCACTGTTTATGTGCTTGTCAAATTTCAGACTGCTATCAAACATTACACCAAGATCTTTTTCTTCTGAAACGGAATCAACATCTGAGACAGCATAATCATAGTATATGTATACTCCGGATTATTTTTTCCATAAATGTATAACCTTGCATTTTAACTGGATTAAAATATAAATTCCATGTTTCACTCCACTTAACCTTCGCCGTATGAGGCTCAGATTTATAGCATTTGTCGACCCTGTACAGTTCTATCACGCATGCTTTTCAAGTAGGAATTTTCCTTAACAGCTGAATGTCCGTCGTGGAGTCTACCATGCTTTCCGTATAGGCGTTTTCCTTCACTGCTCAGCGTGCGTGTTAGCACCACGGGGACGGGCACTCGGCATATGCCGCGAAGCAGCCACCAGCTGTGTGACCTACTCATGACCCGCCGGCGGAGGGAGAAGATTTACTGCCGCGGCACGCGCTGCCTTGCCCTTCGCTCAACTGACAGGTGTCGGATATCTTATCGCAAGTCTGGTTAGCAGCACAGTGTCATCTAAAACTCCCGTTAGTTGGGTAGCATGCTGCAATTCTTTTTGACTATCCTTGTGAAGAGAGTGCACAGTTTGTCTATCCTCCATTTCTCTCTCTCTCTCTCTCTCTGTCTGTCTCTCTCCCCTCCTCTCTCTCTCTCTCTCCCTCTGTCTGTATATCTGTTTCTCTCTTCCTTTTCTCTCTCTCTCTTCCTTATCTGCATTTAATTATTGTTATTTTGTTTATCTTCGTACTATTTGTTTTTGTTTATCAACATTTCATCCTATGATATTGCTGCATGTATTTACAGTAGATTAGCAAGGACAGGTTGGAAGAATAGGCATGCCTAAAACCTTTATCCTTGAATAAAAAAACGTTGTTGTTTTTTTGAGTGTGAACGGCAGAATGGAGGCTCGAGTTTGCCGAGCCAGGACAAGTTTTTTTATTCCTTCTCAATTTTTTTATTGGACTAGTATCTCATTCACTTTCCCTTTGGTGATATGCTGTAGATAATGCGACTCGATAGCTTCCAAGTAGAAAAAGAAAAACAAAGGACACGGAATTACGAAAGCAAGCTTGCTCGGATGAAATTGAACAAAAAACGAATGTTGTTATTTTTCTCGATCCGCAAGCGCTTTGACTCTTGTCTTACCACCACGGGCAATAAGTGGCGATGCTTCCACGTCAAGTTGATGAATTTATTTTGTATACGATGTGCCAGAGATAGAAGAACACTTGCTTAGTTGCACTCCCGAGAATTTAGGATCTCGCCTTCCATCAGTAGATATTTAATATTCCATTTTTTTTGTCGGATTTTAATAGCCCGGCTACACTGAAAACTCTTTCAGTCTTTGATTTACTGAGCTGTAACACCCATACTTCTGCGTCATATATAGAGAAACGTGAGGTGTACTGTACTTTTTTGAGCAGTTTGATTGCAACTTCGTTTTACCAATCCATCCAGGCTAAAAATAGCATCTCTCAGTCTCTTTCACACACAGACACTGTCACGCCGAGTCACAACCTTTGCACAAACAAAACACATCTGGAGAGGGAGGGAGAGAGAGAGAGGAGGGGGGGGGGGAGGGAGAGAGAGAGAGGGGGGAGAGGGGGTGAGGGAGGGAGAGAGAGAGAGAGAACATAAAATCCTTAGACTTCTTTCCTTTTCATTTGTTTATTTACCTCATGCATGCAGGTCTTCAACTCTTGATTTTCCACCATTTTGCAGGGTTCGGTTTACTAATGCGCCATTGGCGCATAAATTCTGAAAATGACCCATAAGAGTTCCTGTCAGGGAGTCCAAATGCGCATCTATGTGTATGTCAGACAACTTATGAACAAATAAAGAATGAAAAACGTTGAACTTCCTTCTCTCCATCAATACACAAGGGTTCGTGATGTCAGTTACTGCCCCCCCCCCCTCCCCCCCCCAAAAAAGTGCTCAAAAAGGAAAAGCAATTAGAATCCATTCAAAACATGGTGAAAGTTAGTCAACATCACACTCGCCCACACCCACGCGAGCCCTATCCGGTTGCAAACAAGATTTCTTCACACAAAAAATAGGTACCGGACTATGCAGACACACAAAGTTAACAATCCACCGATGACAAAAGGATAAGGAGACGAAAGGGGACCGGGGGGTGGGGGGGGGGGGGTAGTGAGGGAAGAATTATTATCAGTTGACCTTCCAGTCCCAACAACATCGCAATGGTGGGAATCCGGGAAAACGCGGCTACTATCATAGTATCAAAGACTGCCGGTGCCTACTTCCCTCCATTCCTTATCAACACCAGCCGGCAGGAGAATAAACATCTGCCTGGCAGCGCTGGGCCCTCCCCGGTGATGACAGGCTCAGGGGAGTGGTAGGGCCAGACCATGCCAGGAGCTGCACCAAACACGCACATCAGTTACAGCAGAATTTTCCTTGAAGAAAAGTATGCGTGTTACAATCGTCCACTATGAACGGATAGGGTGGATTTCACCTTTAATCGATTTTTCTATGTTTCTTTTCTAATTACATTCAAGTGTTATAGTGTGGTGGATGCAAATGCATGAGCCTGGGATTACTGTAAGTTTCATGTTGATGACTCTTAAGATGAATATAATATGCCCCAAATACGGAGAGACTGGGTGGTGCTGCACCCAGAGTCAACGGCGAAGGTTAATTAGATTATCAATTATCATCTTGTAATTTAAGATGGTTACTTACAGAATCATATATTTTCGTATCATCTGCAAATATTTTACATGAACTAATTACACATTCTGGCAGGTCATTTATAAAAACTGTGAACAGAATAGGTCCAAGAATACTTCCCTGCGGAATACCGCTTACAACATCTATATTTGAAGAATAATTATTTCCAACTTTCAACCTTTGTACTCGATTAGAAAGAAAACTCTTAATCCAGTTGCGTATATTCCCATTTATACCATAACCTTCTAATTTTTTTAACAATCGGTAGTGGGGCACAGAGTCAAAAGCTTTCCTAAAATCCAAGTAAATTACGTCAAAAGCAAGCCATCATCGATCATATTTGTAAAATCTTCCATTACTTCTAAAAGTTGTGTCATACAAGATTTACCCTGTCTAAATCCATGTTGGCAATCTGAAATAAGGAAAAATCATTCATATGGTTTACTATTGCATCTCTCACAAATGACTCAAGCACTTTGCAACTTAGGATACAAGTCAAACTTACAGGGCGATAATTTCCTGGGTCAGACTGGTGCATTTTTTAAATATAGCAGTTACAGTTGCAAACTTCCAATCACATGGGTACCACTCCTTCACTTATTGATTTATTGAACAGCACACACAAGGCACTGCTAGTTCTACACATAACTCCTTTAGTACTCTAGCTGGTAAAACCATCTGGACCAGAAGCTTTAGCAACATCCAATTTACTTAAGTTTTTCTTTTACCGCTAATGGTGTAATGACTATATCACACAGAGTTTTTCCATCAGATAAGAGGCGCTGTCGATTTCAGGAACATTTTCAATATTTTCATGTATGAATACACTAGAAAAGAATTTATTTAGCACCTCGGCCTTATCATTATCACTAACTGCAATATTACCATCTTCTTTTCTCAGGGGGACTAATTGAAGAGTTGACATTCAATTTTGAGCGGACATATTTCCAGAAGAATTTAGGATTCTTCTTACTATTTTTTGCAATTTTATGCTCATAGTCTCTTTTCGCTTTTCTCACCTCTCTAGAACATTCATTTCTTAACTTGATAAAATTTTTGGTAATCTATACCATCTTGTGTGATCAAAAATCTTTTATAAAAAATTGTACTTTTTTAAAATTTTCTTTAATACAGATTTCCTCATCCACTTTGGTCTTAAATTCTTGTTACCTTTACTTCCAATTTTGGGTATATAAATCCACTGCTTCTTGAATTTTTATTTCTTATATTTGACCAACATGTTTCCACATCTAAGCTATCTAACTCAGTCCAGTCAACCTTTCTAAGATCCTCTCTCATTTTGTTGTACAGTGAAACCCGGCTATATTGAAGTAGGCTATATTGACATCCCGGTATATTGAAGAATTTTTCAGGTCCCGGCCGAAGCTCTACTTTGTTAAAAAATGTTGGCTACATTGAAGTCGGCTATATTGAAATCCCGGCTATATTGAAACAAAAATTCAGCCCAGGGGCGTTTTTACCCGGCTATATTAAATGTTTGCTCGAAAGATTTTTTTAACTTTTTTTTTTTTAAGAACAAAGACTGCGCGGGCGCCGAAAGATAGGACACGCCTCTGTCAGCGTAATCAGTTGAGGACGGGGCGAGGCCAGAGCAGCATAACATTCGAGTAAGGAAGGTCTCTGATAACAATTGCGGTCTAACAATGCCGCGGGCCTCTGACAGCCACGCCATGTAGTTTCATTGTGGTGCGTAGATCTCCCCGACTTAATTTCTCTTGTTTAAGCGCGTAGTGTCCCTTTGTACACTAGCAAAAATGGCTGCAAAACAAAAAAAGGGTGAGTATGACAATTAAAGAAAATCGAGCTGATTGAGAAGCTGGAAACTGGCTGCAAAAAAAGAAAGAAGTAGTGAGGAATATGGAATTTCGGATGTTGTGTGCCAAGATTATGGAGGAAAAAGAAACATTGAAAGTTTTTACTACAGCGGAGAAATAAGAATCCAAAAATCCAGAGACCACATAGAGTAAGCTCGACAGGAAGAATAGGGGGGAGCATGCACTTCTTTCAGTGGTTCAAAGGTGCCAGGAGTAAGGCCGTTCCTATAAGTGGGCCAGTGCTCAAGACGAAAGCTGAAGAGTTTGCAAGGAAAAACTCGGCTTAAATTGACTGGGAGTGCACGACGGTTGGCTTACCCGATTCAACAAGCGACACAACACAACTGCCGAAAAAGTGTGCGGCGAACGTGAAGCGTAGATGAAGTTTCCCAAGATGCAATGGGTTAGCGAAGTGCTTGACCACAACTCTTCAAAGTATAAGGAGAAGGACATCTGTCAACATGGATGAATGCGCTCTATTCTTCCGTACTGCTGCTGATAGAACCCTTTGAGTTGCAAATCTAAGAAGTGCCATGGAGGAAAGCAGTTAAGGTAAAGAGAGTAACTGTGAGTCTTTGCTGTACCATGGACGGGGATCAGAGAAAAACAGTCGCTTTTGGTCATCGGGAAGTTTGTCAACCCCGAGTGCTTTCAAAGGCATGAGTTGCCACTTCGCTATACATCGAGCAAGAAAGCCTTGGATGACATCCGACCTCTTCGAGAAGTGGTTGCGCGATTTTACCGGTCCATGGATACAGTGCAAACCGGAAAAGGTCTTACTTGTGATCGAACAATTGCACTGCTCATGTCAAAGTTCAAGGCCCTCCTGGCAACAGAAGTAGAACTTTCCTCCACCAAATGCCACATCCAAATCAACCTTTGGGACTGTGCTGTGATCAAGAATTTGTAAATTCTCTACAGGTGAGTAGGGGTGTGTGTGTGTGTGTGTGTGTGTTGTGTTGTGTGTGTGTGTGTGTGTGTGTGTGTGCCTCTCTCTCTCTTTCCTCTCTCACATACACCACTCTCTCACACAATCTCTCTCTCTCTCTCTCTCTCTCTCTCTCTCTCCTCACACACAACACACACACACACACACACACACACAACATACACACACACAACCACACACACACACACACTCAACACACACACACCACACTCAATCACTCACACATAGCCACAATAAGGTTTTGAAATTGGTATTTTTTCAGAACACGATGCTCTCCAGGCTATTCTTCACGTTGATTCAGGCCTGCCCTTGGATGAGTCAGCGTCACCCTCCTCGATGCCATCAGCGAAACCTGAAGCACGCATGGGACAATTCAAACCATCCACAGTCAGAAAACTGTTTCGGAAAGCAGGATTTAATCGAAGTGACCTGGATGAAGGAGAAAGCCTGGCACAGAGTGCCATGCGACGTGGAGCTGACATTGAGACTGCTGACATGGAGCCCGCTCCTGTCACGGACTCTACAAGAGCTGGATGTTGTCCTGGAAGAGTTTTGTGACGTTGAC
Organism: Conus ventricosus; assembly: GCA_018398815.1. NCBI lineage: Eukaryota > Metazoa > Mollusca > Gastropoda > Neogastropoda > Conidae > Conus > Conus ventricosus. Next base: position 327,812 of record JAFLJL010014404.1, on the reverse strand, counting down.
TTGATGTTGCTACATGCGCGGTTCTTCAACAGAAGACATCTTGTCCTCACTTAGCTCTAACCAGAGGTGGACACCGATGAGACCCATCAACGACAAAAAGACTCTGATGGGGATGTCTGTGGGGAGCAACCTCCGTCTATCTCAAAGCTGGAGGCTTTGTCTGCTCTTTCAACTATCGAGCTGTATCTGTTGCATAACGGGAGCAAATGAAGGATCTGGAACGAGGACTTCAGAAAATTCAGCGGGTCAATTGAACATTTGCTTCTAACAACTTCCACAATACAAAGGAGCATCAAGAATTTCTTTTCGTCTCCATCAAAGCCTGCTATACAGGCAAGTCATTCTTCACTTGGAGACATTCCACTTCTCCCCCGTCAAACAGCAAGGACCGCTCGTCCTCATACCAGTAAGGACACGCTCATCCGTAACAGCAACGACACGCCCGTACGTCAACCAGTAAGACACGCCTCGTCGGTCAACCAGCAAGGACACGCCTGTCCATCAACCAGTAAGGACACGCCTCGTCCATTCAACCAGCAAGGCACGCCTCGTCCGTCAACAGCAAAGACACGCCTGTCCCATCAACAGTTTAAGGACATCGCCTCGTCCTCACCCAGCAAGGGACACGCCTCGTCCATCAACCGCAAGGGACACGCCTCGTCCATCAACCGTAAGGGTTACACCAGGCATAGGCAACAGATGACTCTTTCGCGTTTTTTTGACAATCTTGCAACACTGATCAAATGATGGGGGGGGGCCATTCATCCTACGAGGATACTTGAGACTTCAGTTGCTGCAGAACACGCATTCCGTGTTCGCACAAACGACCATTCACATACAAAACCATACCTGGCAGAAAAAACCAAACGTGGACTATGTGTCTCGTGCTGTATCCTGATTGATGCTCCGCCAGCGTCTTCCAGTGCAGGTGCTGGTGGACCGGAAATTGTCGGCCGCGGTTGCGGGTCTCTCCTAGCTGTGGAGATGAAGATCATCACACTGAGATGCGGGTCCGTTATCATTTTTGAGATGGTTCAAAATTCAGACTGTATCTTTCTGATGATTTCCTTGATCGGTGCGACGGATCTTCAGATTTTGTGTGAAGACTTACATCTCATACTCAGGCCCAGGCCCATTTTCCATCAACGTGGCGGAAGGAGGACATTGAAAAACCTTTTTCAGATGGAGGTGATGAACTGCCGATGCCCAGGAGCCTTACTTGAGTATGTGGGGAATCCATGGTTTGAGTAGTGTACTGGGTGGTGCCTGTCCAGTCTTTGGTAACCCACAGTATGGAGGTTTCTAGTTAGAAAGGGACCCTTCATAGGCGAGTAGTGCCAGCCTCGCATCTGCGACAAAGTGAGATCAACACTTCCAGGAAAGCTTGCCATCTATTCATGTGGACGTCCTGTCTGGGGGAAAGGACAAACCGGCGTCAACCTGGGTCCCAACCACTCTTTGAGGTTTGTTGTACCATCTTTTGACCGCGTGTCTGTCGTTGCTGATCCGAAACTTTCGGAAAGGGTTATCAAAATAGCTTATTGGCATGATGGCTTCTTGTATGTTGTGTGTGTGTGTGTGTAGTGCGGGGGGGGGGGGGGGTTATTTTTTCCGTATTCGGCATTGAAAACTTTTGAACAGCGTTAGGTCATTTTTTCTTGAAATGTTTAAGTTGTCTCTTAAGTTCGGCTCTAATGGTTATTGCGCGCTTCGCTATTATAGCTTATTCTGAAACCATTTTGCCCACTTAACTCTCTCGCTCTCTCTTCTCTTCTCTATCTCTCTCTCTCACTCTCTCTCTCATCTCTCTTAAAACATTGTCCCTTATGTAACGAATGGAGTCGTATGAAAGTGTTCTTTTCTTTTCTTCTTTTTGTTGTTCTTGTTCTTGTATATTTACATGGTTTTTGTGCCTAAGCTTATAAAACATATGAGAGGTCTAACCCTTTGTGAGCAAACATTGTTCTTCTGTTAGCATCGCAGCACTTTGCCATCCTTCAGTCAATAACAGACTGGATTATTTCATCTGGTCTTCTTTTTCATTAAAGTTATTCATCAAAATTACTTAATTTGGCATCGGATCTGATAGTGTGAATGGCTCTGTGTTGTTTGTGTGTGTAAGGGAGGGGGGGGGGGGGCGTGGTGGTGTGTGAGTGTGTCCGTGTTGTGTGTGTGTGTCCAGGTGTGTTGTCGTTGTTGTGTGTGCAGAAAACAAGCAAGGAGGCTCGAAGAACAACATCCAACATGTGATAGATTAATGGGAATATATATCTATCATCAACGCAATGTTGTGGACACGGGAATAAGAAACTATAGTGAAAAAAAAGTTCGGTTATATTGGTAATTCTGAAGGAAACAAGGAGGGCAATTCAATATACCGAGAACTTGGCGATATTGAAGTTCCGGCTATATTGAAGGACTTTCCGGGTCCCGTGCCACTTCAATATAGTCGGGGTTTCACTGTAGTTCCCTCTTGCATAATTATATTTATTGATATTTGCTTTGCATGTCTCATGTCATCAATTGTGATATATTCATCAAATATAGCACATCTTGATCGCTTTTCCCAACTGGACTGTGGGGTTCAATGTCAGATATCAGGTTATCGCGTTTACAAGAACCAAATCAATCAAATAGGTTTTTGTCCTGTTCTTCTCTGGTTGGACTGCAAACAGACTGAATCAGATATGTATCACTATCACTAACTGCTTCCACAAGCACTTCGTTTTCCTTCGATGGTTTTGCCAGTTTATTCTTGGATAATTAAACGTCTCATTTTACAGACGTGAGCGAACTTTTTAATATATTGAATGATAAAATATCCAAAAGTTTATGTATCATTCTCAGCATATGACCTGGACTTCTATACATACATCAAGTACAGGTTTTTTATTGTCCTTTGCTGAAAAAATAACACACACACACTCTTTGGAAACGCATGTTCGTTTAGTTCATTCACAAGGTTGAGCATGAAGGGAATGCTTTACATACAATGTACCCCTAGGAATTGGGTCCTTATTCATAAAACAATCATAAACAGAGAATACATACTCAGTTCATGATTATATCCAAATCTGTTCGTTTAGCTTTAATTTCTAAGTTAACGCAATCACACTCGCATTTTTTTCTTGAATCATGAAAATAACTCGCTCTTCTTGTTCAAGAAACTATCCAGATTTGAATAATTACAGTGGCACCTTTTGAACAAAATGTATCTTGATCAATATTAAAACACCGATGTACATTTTTCATTCACTTTCAGTCCCACTGCTTCCCCCCCCCCCCCCCACCCCCCCCCCCCCCCCCACCCACCTTCTTTTCTTCCAGATGGGGATGTTTAACCTGCCCCGTGCCCACAGTATTCACGTAGGATATTCTGGCACACAGGTTGCATGCATTGTGTATTTTGTGTAGCGGTACTCACCGTCTTAGGAAAGAATATCGGGATCTTTCGAGACCGTGTTATGATCTTTAGTGCATGTGACACAGACTAGACCTCGGTTTTATAGTCCATCCGAACGGCTATATGGGGAATGGAGTCAGAACCCCTGTTAAACTCCGAGGGAAAAATCCCCCTACTACCGAAAATTCGAACCCGGCAACCCAGGATCACGTGTCCGGCGCTCTACCACTGAGCTATCCGCCCCTGCGCCAGCACGGGGACATCCGTAATCACTACGTGTCAATATCAATAACGGAGCTTAAGCTCTACGGAAACACTATCTACATATCCAAACGGATATACCCGATATCACTACAGTGTCATTCGCAAGACGATTTCACTTCATAACTGGTACTATACAACTATTTATGATTACCACTACGATTTCCAGACACCGTCTTTATCGCTACGTCTCTCTCTCATTCTGTATCATACGATTAAAAAAAAATGAAACAAATTGCCGAAAGAATGTCATTGTGTGTGTGCGTGTGTGTGTGTGTGTGTGATTGTGTGCGTTGTGTGCGTGTGCCGGGCCGTGCGTGGGTGTGGTGGGTGTGTGCGCGCGCGCACGTGCGCATGTCTATCAATTTTCTCTCTCTCTCTCCCTCTCCTCTCTCTCTCACTCTCTCTCTCTTCTTCTTCTGTCACCATATAGTATACGTATTACTGGGAAATAGTTAGTTAGCTCTCTCTCTTCTCTCTCTTATCTCTCCTCTCTCTCTCTTCTTCTCTCTCTCTCTCTATCTCTCTCCTTTTAATTTCTTTTGCTATTGTTGTATTGTTTTAAGCATGCAGACCCACTTTCTTTCGACCATTCTCTCTCGTCCCACCCCACTTGAGTTATAACCTGCTCTGCGACAGCAGCCAAATAACTGACATTTACTATATCGCTCTCTCTCTTCTCTCTCTCTCTTCTCTCTCTCTCTCTCTCTCTATTCTCTCTCTCTCTCTCTCTTTATTATTTTTTCAATTCCTTCTATTCAACCAATTATTGACTATGCCTGACATCTGGGATTTCAGCGAGCAATTAAAGTTGCTTTAACCATTGATAGTATAGATAAGCGAGCTGTCAAAATAACATTTGATTGAACCCTCGCTAGGGCACCCTGATTATGAACGAGCAGGTATCCTTCCATTTAAGACCAAACTATTGTAACAAACAAAGCACTCTCTATGCCTTAAAATATCCACGCAGTGCCTTCTTCCTATTTAAGGAATATATTCTATTCTAATGATCATCGTCATTGCATAAAATAAATCTCCCTTTCCCATCAATTAATTTATGCAAATCAAGCTTGCTTATTCTGGTGGGTGCTGTGGAACAATAATCCCAGAAAAAATGAAAAACGAACCAAACACTAGTAAGTTTAATCCAATCTTTTCACGTACTTGATGTATCTGCCTGATCTACACACTTTGCCTCAACCAGATGTTATGTACCAATGAGGTTCTGTGTAAATGTTTCATTTTCTTGATCAGTTCTTCTTTTATCCCCCGCCCTCTCTTCTTAATTGTCCCCCATCCCACCCCCATCCCACTCCCACCCCCACCGCCTCTCCCACACCTTCAGTCGAGTGTTCCCTCTGTACATAGATTTTGTATCCTTTGTATTTTCATATGTCATATTAAGATTTTCCATTATTTTATATTAATCATATTTTGTTGTTGTTGTTTTCCTTTCTTTCGTAAATTTCTTTTTGCCCCGGAGGGCAGGAGGTAAAAAGCAGTGATTGGCTATATTCCATTACCTCTGAAAATAAAATTCGTTCGTTCGTTCTCTCTTCTCTCCTCCTCTCTCCTCTCTCGCTCTCTCTCTCTCTCTCTCTCCTCTCTCTCTCCTTCTAATTTCGTTTTTGTATTGTTGGTCTTGGTTTAGGCCATGACAGATTACACATATATATAAACTCTCTCTCTCTCTCTTCTCTCTCTGAAGCGTGAAATTCAACTGAATTCATTTTTCCGGGCCGAAAATCAATTTTCATAGTATGAAAATCGACTTTATGAGCAAATTACTTACCAATAGGCCCAATAATCAATAACCAGGTGCACAAGTACGTCGCCGGTAATCAACTTAACAGGCACCCCAACAATCAATAAGGGCCGGAAAATCAATTTTATGTGCAAATTATTTATCAAATCATTGTTAGGTAGTAAAAATCCATAACCGGCCCGCTAATCGATTATCAGACGTTATTTGCACCTGGTTATTGATTATTGTGCCTATTGGTAAGTAATTTGCTTATTAAAATTGATAATTACTATGAAGATTGATTTTCGGCGGAAAGTGAATTGTGTGCATTTCACGAAAAATCGATTTTCATGGTACGAAATCGATTTTAGGTGCAAATTTTTACCAACAAACCAGATAATCAATAACCAGGTGCAAATTACGCCGGAAATAATAACCAGCCCCGAATACTCAAAACGGCCCACAAAATCAATTTTATTGCCCCCCATGCAAATGTATTTACCAAAATCAATACAAGGTGTAGAAATCAATAACCCGGTTCGATATCGATTATCAGGCGTTATTTGCACCCTGGGTTATTGATTATCGGCCTATTGATCAATAATTTGATGAAAAACGATTTTCGGACGAAAGGAATTTTTGCATTTCACATCATCTCTCTCTCTCTCTCTCTCTTCTCTCTTCTCTCTCTCTCTCTCTCTCTCTCTCTCTCTCTCTCATCTCCATTAGATGTCACAGATGTCTAAATTTAAAGTAATGCCTATGTTTCTTTTTGTTTGTTTTGTTGTTTTTCTTTGTTTGTTTGTTTTGTTTTGTTTTGTTTTGTTTTTATTGCTCCTATAAAATTTTTTCATGAATATCCATGAATAAATATCTGAGGAGAAGAGAGAGAGAGAGAGAGAGAGAGAGAGAGAGAGGAGAGGAAGAGAAAAGAGGGGAGAGGGGTCTTCGCTTAGTCATGTAGCAATAGCACTAAGTATTTCAAACCTCTGCCTTGTTTTGGCACTACGAGAAGTAACGAAAAGTAGCTAAAAAGCGCCCTGCCCTCTGTCACTAATGGACATTTCTGATTAGCTCTATATAGATGGCAAAGAAGGAGAAAGAAGCTCGAAGGCTGACTTGCGATCTCTATTGGCTACTGTCCTTAGCACAGTACGTGGCAGTAGCTCTACATACTTTCGTGTGTTTTGTTTTCTATTTCTTTCTTTAGCACTACGTGGCAATAGCTCTACATGATGAAATTTAGAACTGCTGCACTGGCAGCGCAGATTTTTGTATTGGACAGACTAGGCCTATTATTCATCAATTAAATACCGATACTGTTTTGAGCACAATGCCTTCTGCCCACCTTGTTGAGAGAGAGAGAGAGAAGAGAGGGGAGAGAGAGAGAGAGAGAGAGAGAGAGAGAGTGAGGGAGGGAGGGGAGAGAGAGAGAGAGAGAGAGAAAAGGAGAGAGTTCTTAGATTATCTCTTTCTGTCTCTCTGAATCTCTGTCTCCGCATCTTTCTGTCTCCGCATCTCTCTCTCTCTCTCTCTCTCTCTCTCTCTCTCTCTCTCTCTCTCTCTCTCTAATTATCGCTGTCTCTGTCTTTGTCTCTCTAATTATCTCTCTCTCTAATTATCTCTCTCTCTCTCTCTCTCTCTCTCTCTCTCTTTTAGGTATTCCAAGGTGATTTTTGAAACAGCCTTTGAGTTGTTTAAAAGTTAGCTTCATTTAAAAGAGCTCAATTTTCTGAACACATTGATATAAAACTTATGTTCTTCTGATAATATTTGACGAAGTTATGATTTTTAAAGAAATTTTGGACTTAGAAAATTTTGCGAAAGTGGCAGTTTGCTTTGGACCCAACTTTGAGGTACCATAAATCCATTTCTATGTTCTCAAATGAGCCCAATTGTTCCTAGCTACTCTCATGCACTTATAGATAATGCCCAATTTTTTCCTTCTGTCTTCTGCTGAATAAATAGTCAACAGTGTAATGCTGAAGTTGGTTAAATATGCAATTTGCGCAAAAGGGTCACTTTTACATAAATTACGCTTGTCTTCACATGTTCATTAATTTGTATCTGTATGTTGTACAATGTTGTTTTTATACCAAAAATGATTTTAAAAAGCTTATAAAAACACATATATAACCCATTTTGCGAGATATTTCATACATAATTTTAATTATGCAACAATAAAATATGGTCTTATAAAGAAGAGAAAGTATAAAATTTAACAGCTTTTCGGACATCAAAAATATATCTTAACATTTTTCAGTCCCAAAAATTATAGTGCCAGTCAAAAAAAGTATATAATAAGTATGGTTTCCATGAAGCAGCTGAACTTCTCTGGATCTTTTGATTTTTTCCGACAGATAGTTTTGTAGTCGGATAAAATTTTTGTAAACTGACAGATAGTTTTGTAGTCAGATATAAATTTTTGTGACTGTCTTTCTGTCCCATTTCTGTCTTGTTCAGTTTTGCACCAGTCAACAACAAAGCTTAAACTCCCCCCCTCTTTGTTCTCAAAGTTTATAAAAGGGGACAGCAGCAGCATTTGTCACTTTGGTGTCACATGGAATCTTCAAAAGCTCACCCTTTTTCAGGGGTTTTCCAACTGATGCCAATGAAGACAGAACATTATAAATTATTATCCAAATCAACATCTTCATTTGCATTGCTGAAGTTCTTTAGCTGGCGCTTCTCAGCCTTGAGTGTACAGTGCTGGATCACCCCTTTCAACCTTTTAAATTTCGGGAAGCTGGTGTCGGGGAAAAGCTGAAAAAACCATTTTTCCCCACAGTGTCAAATGGTAAGACTTCTATTTTCAATTCGAAGTCTGTCAAGCTCAGTAACAGTCTGTTTGTGCAGCGGGGATATGTTTGGGGGGGGGGGGGGGGGGGGGTCTTCTTCCTTTACCAAACACAAGAAGCGCACTTCGTTCTTTGTACTGGTGTCCTCTGCAACACACACACAGTACACAACAGCACACCAACACGAAGTACACGCATGCACACACACATACCACCACAATTACTTTACACATGCGCACACCAGATACGCACACACACACACACACAGAGCACACACACACACCACACGCATGCATGCATGAGCACAGTACCCCCCCCCCCTTTTCACAACACAAAACGCACGCACACCATGCATACACCCATGGTAACCATTGTGTTTACTAACAAGAGGGAAAGGTAAGTACAATTAATGAATTATGTTGCAATTTTAATGGGTTAAAATTACTAAATCCCATGAACACAGCAGAAAATATGTCAGGGACTTAAGAATTTGAAAAGGGAAACCATGTGCTTGGGCAATTTTACTACATTAAAATAAATCACTGTTTGCAAATTTATTTTAGTAAACAAACTGAAATCAGCAGCAAACTAATTTTTGTGTGTGTGTGCCAAGGTCTTTGTATTTTTTGTGATGTTTACAGTGTGAGATTAACCTCAGTGTGTGTGTGTGTGTGTGTGTGTGTGTGTGTGTGTGTGTGTGTGTGTGTGTGTGTGTACATGCATGCACGCGCACAAGAGAATCTACAGAGTTTGTAAAAGCAATGCATTCAGTGACTCCGTCGCTGCTGCGATCATCGCGGCCAAGTGTTCTAGCAGACGACACGTTCTGTTCAGGACCCAAACTTGGTCCAAGTCACGTGACCTTTTTATAAGAAATACTGAAGACTACAATGTAAATCATATTTTTATGACACAGGTTTTCCAAATTGATGTTTCAATTACTTGATTACAATGTTAAAAATCCTTCCACGTGCTGAAGATAAATAAAGTCGTTCGTGAAGTTGAAATGTCGATTCAAAAAAAGGCTCTTCGGTTCACGTTTTTAAAAAAGATTTTTAATACAAACGCGCTCTAAGTACACAAAATTTTTAACTTATAGAATATAGTAAATGTATCAACTTACCTTTCTGTGTTGTTTTTAGCGCCGGATGTTGAAATTTGGTGAAAATAGTGTTGGATTTGTAAGCGATGACCAGATACGTCTGACTCGTCCGCCATTGTTGACATGCTTCAAGTCTTCCAATGTGCTATGCGGGGAAAACCCCGGGGGAGCGCGGCGCCTGTTTCGTATTTGTTTGACCCCATTTATTGGAAAGTGCGGAATATGAGCTTTAATTTGATATATTTTTGAACTGATTTCGTTCATATTTACGGTTTTAGAGTAATTTGAAGTTTTAAAACATAATTTTAGGGAACTTAACTAAAATTTTTCTTACCCTTACTGCTACGAAAATGAAGCTTGAAATCTCCTCCACAACTCTGTATGAGTTTCTTGAGCTATTTTATGCGCGCCGCGCTCCCTCGTCGGGGGAAAAAGGTGGGTGTAAAAATTGTGTTTGAAAGTCGCGACGGCATGCCTCCCGACCGCGGAGAAGTACTTCTTTACAAGGTTGATAATAAATTATTATGTTCTTTTAAATGGGCAAAACCTATCCCAAAAAGAAAGAAAAAGACTGGTAAATTGATTGGTGTTATTTTATTGTCTAAATCGGCCATTTTTATGTGGTTTGCACAAGTTGAAAAACGGAAAATTTTCGCTCCCCGCAGCGGGTGTTCGCCAGGCAAGCGGCCTGCATTGGAATACCTACTCTCTCTCTCTCTCTCTCTCTCGATTTCTGTATTTTGGTAATTTCAATTTCGTAATTTAATACAACTCGGAACTCGGAACATTTTTTTTTAATTGTACTTTGGTCTTAGGCCAGGGGCTCTTGGCCTTTTTATAACGTGGAGGAGGGATGGAACTAGGAAGAAAATGATTTACAAAAAATATATTTTGACGCACTAAACCATCCACATATACTCAGGGACTCAGGAATTTTAACGTAAGTGTTGCGTGCATCCCATGCAGCATAATCAGAACAGACACTTCATTCTGACAGCAGTCGGAGGACAGGGTCCCATGCTCGTTACGTTCTATTCAAGAGAGAGAGACCTCTAACTCCGGAACTAGCCGCTCCTTGTTTTCGTAAAAAACCATTACACGTAACATCTTCCCCCTTTTAGGGTTTCTGGAACAATATTAACAACTTAACTAAATCATCAAATTGAAACAAAATTAACAAATACAAAATTTAGTAACATTTCCCCCTTTTAAGGTTTCTAAAACATTTTAAACAACTTTAACTAAATCATCAAATTAAAAACAAAATTAACACTACTAATTTAATAAACAAATATTTTCTCCTATACTTAAAATATTAACTATTATGTAATCCAAGGCCAAAAGGGAAAATTAGCAATCACTATAACTCATTGCTAATAATTCATGTTAACAAAATGTTAAAATCTTATTTAGCAATATAACCGTGAACGACAGAAAAGAAAAAAACAAAAAAATCTTAATATATAAATTTAAATCAACAAACCAATTTGAACAAAATTTTTTTAATTAATTTTATAAATGCTTCCAACAAAATCCTCTGTTTTATATTTTTAAATTTCATATGAAGAAACAAAATATAATTGGTTGGTCCCTGGCTGTTCATTTTTCATCTATTTTTAAATTGTTTATAATAAAATTTGGTTCTGGGCTTCAAAAGATCTGCCTGATCTGGTGGTCATAGCTGGTCCAGGTAGAGGGGACCCAGGGTTGGTCCGGCTGGCTGGGGCCCTGTGGTTGGCCCGGGCTGTTTGAGGGCGTAAAAGCCTGTGGCGGCCGGGGGCTGGATGTTGCCAAGGTCACTTCAGGAAGCTGGGCCCAGGAGGCCCCTGCGAAGGGTGTGCTGGGTTCCTGGGCTGGTAGGCTCCCTTGGCATGGCTGCCCCTCTGCGCGATGGCCCCCGGTTGTGTGGCCATCATTCTTCGGCATGGCGTAGGAATGGGTAGCTTGGGTGGTAGTGTGGGGCTCATTTTTGTGGGTCTGGGGGGCATTTGAGTGGGGTGGGGAATGAGCTAGGAAGACCCTGTTGCGCCGGTAAACCCCTTTCCGTCTTGGGTCTGCAATCGTATGTCCTGCTCGTCTGCCTGTTGATGACAACACCACTCTTCCAGGTTTGTGATGACTTGTCGATGGGTTGTATTTGACCGCCTCGCCACTAGATAGCGGCCTGAGGTCCTTTCGGGTGACAAAAACTTTTCCGCTGTTGCTTGCGTTTGTTTTCAAGGGGGTTTGTTTTTCTTGTTTGTGAGTCTGCGGCGGGGGGTTGTAACAGTTTGAATGTGGTGGGGAGCGCTGTTTTGTACGTCTCCCCATAACCGCTGGGTTGGATTTGATGTCATTCCCTCTTCCGGCGTATTTCTCACGTTCAGTAGCCCGAGGTAATGGTCTTCTTTTGCCCGTAGACACTTCTTCATCATGTTCTTGGCACTTTCACGGCTGCTTCAGCAGCCCGTTGCTCTGACTGTGACCAGGGCTGGATGTCATATTTTTGAAGCCCAGTTGCGGGAGAACAGTCTGAACTGTTGTGACGAGAACTGTGGTCCATTGTCACTGAAAAATGTGTCTGAATGCCATGGCGGGCGAAGTGGTGTTTCAGTTTGGTGACAATCGTTTCAGCAGGGTCTTGGTAGGTATTTCCAGTTCGAAGAAATGGCTGAAATAGTCTACGGTGATGAGATAGTTTCTTCCTTGAATGGTAAAAATGTCTGTTCCCTTTTCCCATGGGCGATCTGGTACCTCGTGCATGCGGAGTGTCTCTGCTGGTTGTTTCACACTGTGAGAAGTGCACACATCACATGATTCAATAAAAAGGGGTCAAATTTTTCAGCTGTCATTCGGGGCCAGAAGATGAGCTGTCGTGCTCTTCGTAGGCTTTGAGTTGATGCCAGAGTGTCCAGCGTTTTCCTTCTCCTTCATTTCTGATCTCATTGTGTGTGGTATGACTACTCTGTCTCCCTGAAAAGGGACTCCGTCTTGCACTGGGGAGCTCGTCTCTGTAGTCAAAGTAAGGCGTGACTGGGAGTGGACAGTCTTGTCTCGATGATGGCCACTCTGAGGATAACTTCTTTCAAACTCTGTGAGTGTGAGGTCTTCAGCTTTTTTCTGTCTTATTTCATTCCAGGCGTTGGGGCGGTGAATGGTGATAGTGTCAATGAGTTGAGCACTTCATGTTCCGCTTCGTTTCCTGTTGAGACTGGTGCCCTTGAAAGGGCGTCTGCGACCGGGATCTGTGTTCCGGGTTTTTGTATTCCAGTGAGAAGTCGTATGTCTGAGCCCTGAGAAGCATTGACTGTAGTCGCATCGGTGTTTTTGATAGCGGCTTGCGGCTGATTGTACGAGTGGCTTGTGGTCTGTCACTACGTGCACTGGGCGTCCTTAGGTGTAGTGGTGGAACTTCTGCAGCCCAAACAGCACAGCCAGCATTTTTTTTCGATCTGGGCGTATTTTTCTCTCCGTTGGTGTGAGTGTCCTGCTTGCGTACGCGACTGGTCTGTCTTTCTGCATCGTACCGACCCAAAGGCCCATATTCACGGGCGTCATTGATGAGCGTCAGGTTGTCATCTTGTTTGTAGAAGGCGAGAGTTGGGCTGTTTCACGACCCTTCTCCTTCATGTTTGGAACGTTCTTCTTGGATGAAGTCCAGGTCCACTGCACATCTTTTTTTAGGAGGTTTTGCAGTGGTGTAGGTCGTCTGTGAGATGTGACAGGTATCTTGAGAGGTAGTTCACATCCCCAGAAATCGTCTGAGTTCTTCAATGTTTTTTGGGTTCAGGGTAGTCTTTGATGGCGTTCACTTTCTCAGGGTCAGTCTGTAAGCCGTCTTTCGTGATCTGATGCCCATGAATGTGACGTTGTCCGACCTCAGGTCCAGTTTTGCTTCGTTAAGTTTGATGTTCTGTTTCTGCATCTCTGTAGGAATGCCTTGTTGTGGGCGTCGTTGTGTTCCATATTGTCCCCGTGGATGATGGCATCATCGGCGACGGAAGCCACCCCGGGTAGTCCGCTGAGAGCTTCAGCCAGTTTTCTCTGGAAGATCTCTAAAGACACTGATGTACCGAACGGGAGTCGTAGCCAACGGTATCGTCCAAAACATGTCTGAAAGTTGTTAGGAGGCTTGAGTTTCGTCGAGCTGCACGTGCCAGAACCCAGGGACAGGTCGACCTTCGTGAAAACCTTGGATTTGTCAGGTCATGGATGACATCTTCCAGGACGGCATTGTGTACCGTTCTCGTCTTAGACCCTTGTTGAGTTCTGGGGGGTCAATGCAGATGGTAAACCTCCTTGTTTCTTTTTGGTGACACAATCTGGCTGACCCAAGGTGTGGGTTCGGTTGACTGGTACAATCACTCCTTCTTTGCCATCCTGTCCAGTTCATTCTTGAGCTGAGGTCGTATTGCTATTGGTGTGGTCTGTCTGGCATGATGACCGGTTTTGCTGCGGGTCCCCTTCTAGGTGTTGAAGGCCTGGTAGTTTTCCAGTGTGCCGTCGAAAACATCTTGGAATTCATTTTGGTGTTGACAGCTGGTCGACCTGAACGAAGTTTTCTTTCTGGATGTTTGATCAGCCCCATTTCTTGCGACGTTTTCAGTCCGAGCGGGGTGTGAGATTGTCCTCCCAAAACGATGAAGTCGACTCTGTGTACTTTCTTGTTCTTTGGGTTCGTGATGTTTTGCGTGGTTTTACCAACTGGTTTCATTTTTGCGTTGTTCCACATCTTCATGATCTTGTCTGTTGGTTCAATGTCTCTTGCGTATTTTTGCTGGGATCATATTTTACTGATGAACCCGTATCGATTTGGGAAAGCCACTTCTTGTCCTTGAACTTATCATTGTGCATTTCACGTCTTTGTTGGGTTGGTCTATGCTGTTGAACCCCTCCTTCTTGGTCATCTGACGAGTTTTCTTCTATTGGCTCCACTTGATTTACTTCTCTTTTGAGGTTTTGCTTCCCGGTTTCATTTTCGTCCCAAAATGGCTTCGGTGCATTTTCGTCCCAAGTGGTTCTTTCCTGAGCATCGGAAGCACGTCTTGCCATAGGCTGGGCATTCTTCTTTCTTCAGTCGGTGTCTTCTGCCACAGAATTTGCATTCTCTGATCATGGTGTCTGTACGGTTTTCTGTTTTCATCTTATGGACCTCTTCGGGGCTGTCCTGAGAGTTCATGGCTTTGCCCTGTAGAGTAGCGTTTTCCTGCTCGACATGTGTCTACGCATTTTGTCAAGTTGAGGTCCCTAGCCTTCAGCGTTCAGTCTGTGTGTTGCAGTCACGGATTCCCCCGAACAATCTTGTCTCGTATCATGGAGTCTCTGCAGTTTTCGCAAAAATCACATGTCTTACTTGGTTTCTGACTGCCGAGTAGAAATGTTCGAATGTTTCGCCCTCCTCTTGCTTTCTTTTGGTTGAACACAAAGCGTTCGTATGTCACGTTTTAAATTTTTCCAACAGCGAATTCGTCCAAATTTGGCCATGATTTGAGCGACTGTGGGGTTTTCGTTCTCAAAGTGAAAGCCGTTGTACACCCTTTAGTGCTTCGTCTGACAAACAGTGGTGAGCATGGCTGTTTGATATGCCGGAGACTGTTTATCTAGTTGTGCCAGCAGTTTATTAATCTTGTATCTCTGTTTGAATAACTTCCAGTTTTTGTTGGGTTGAGCCAATGACTAGAGGGTTTGGGGGTTTTATGCCCGGAAAATGGCCAGCAGTCTGTGCTGCTGCTCCTGTTCCCTACGTTCGACATTGTGAGTCACTTAAAAATTGTCACTTGTTTCAGTCCGTTTCAGCGTTTGCAGCTTGCAAACCCAAAAAAAGCACCTGCTTCACTACTCAAGTTAGTAGCCAACAGCACATGCTACACTACTCAAGCTAGTAATGTTCATTGTTGCGTCACGTCCTGCAACAAAAAGTGCTTTTCCACTCCGTCGGTTTCAGTAGCCTATAATTCTGCAAAGCGTTCATAATCTCCCGCACATTCCATGCTGGCCTAATGCACTTTAATTAGTTCTTCTGATCCCACCGCTGCCACCATGTTGCGTGCATCCCATGCATGCATAAAATCAGAACAGACTCACTTCATTCTGACAGCAGTCGGAGGGCAGGGTGCCATGGGTCGTTACGATCTATTCAAGAGAGAGAGAAACCCCTAACTTCCGGAACTAGCCGCTCCTTGTTTTCGTACAAAACCCTTACACGTAACAGTAAGGTCACCAACCCGTATTGCTATGGAAATACGCGTGTATGACACATTAACTAAAGAACTGTAAATGAACAACAAATTAATGAGTAACAATGACTCCCGTCACCAAATACAGAGAAAAAACAAAGCAAAGCAAAGAAAGGATCAATACAATCTTGTGACAATTAAAAGTATTCGTCTCTTATCTCGGGTTTAAAGCATTTAAAATATGAA
This sequence comes from Conus ventricosus, assembly GCA_018398815.1. NCBI lineage: Eukaryota > Metazoa > Mollusca > Gastropoda > Neogastropoda > Conidae > Conus > Conus ventricosus. The sequence continues at coordinate 312,100 of JAFLJL010014404.1, read as the reverse complement.
CATTGCAAACATATCTAGTCAGGATACAACTTAGTTCTGTAACAAGTATGACAATCCAGTCACGTACGATACGAGATTACGTACGGCACGAGGACACGTACGGCACGAGGTAAACGTACGGCACGGTGGTAGGTGGTGGAACATAGACCTGGGGAATTTTGGAGAGGAGGTGGAGGAAGATAGGGCCTGGGGGAATATGGAGGTGGGGGAACATAGACCTGGGGGAACAAAGACCTGGGGGAACATAGACATGGGGAAATATTAAACGCCTCCCCTAGTGGGGACCTACTGACATTATCCAGTAGTGATTGCGTAAAACCATCCCCATACAAACGGGCGTTGTCACTATTTTCTTTCTTTCGCTGTAGAGCAAACGGGCATAGCGATTATAGACACGTAGTTTTAAGAGAACGCGAACATGAATAGCTTTTCGATACATGGTCAATTGGGAGTGATATAAAACACGTAGTCTTAAAGGGTCGTATGGTTTACGACACGTAGATCTATTGGTCGTAGGGCTAATAACTGGTAGTGCTTTAGATACGTAGTGATTGCGCTACGCACCCCTCAGCACCACTGGGCCCAACCTCTTAACAATTTTCCCCTCTTATGATCCATTTATTTTCTCCTGTTTCCTTCTTCTTGGTTTCAAGCAAGTTCTTCAATTCCCTGTGTCTCTGCCTCTGTAACGGGGTGAAGTCTGGATTGAAATAGATTGTTTTCCTCTCTTTGGGTTTTTCCCCGGTTTAAGGTACCATAGTTCCTCGTATTATTTCTTTCCCCTTTTTTAGACGCTCAACAGACAAGATAGAAGAAAAAATTTCAATATTTTTTTCTGGCACATCGAGAAGTTAGCAGGAAATCAGAAAGGAAACACAAAAATTACATTATCCGCTTCGCTCTCTTTTTCGGTGGCACTCTTACCGGAAGACATAATTACCCCGTACACAAGGGAAAACAACTAGGCTCGAAATTGACCAACTGGGGTTCTTGTCTACAGTCACATATAAAGCACAAACTCCTACACTGTGGTGGTCTGTCGAGTGCGAAGACTTTTTTTTTTTTTTTAAATAATTATTTCCCTCTTCATTATTTTCCCATTTTTCCATAACGCACTCACAATCATCAGGTTGATTTTTGTGGTTTAATGTATAGGCTTGGAATCAGAAAGAGAGAGAAAGAGAGAGAGATTGATTGATTGATTGATTTATTGATTGATTGATTGATTGATTGATCTTTAATCCCCAAGGATGAAGATTTTAGGCCAAGCCTAGTCTTACAATCTGTCCTTGTCATGCATACATTATTTCAGCACATATATATCATTAACAGACAATTCAACTTAGCAACATGATAATCTAATTCTACAATGATAAGCAAACTACTCATAAAACACTAATGAGATGGGGATGGTAAAACAAAAGAAACTTACAAGCAAACAAGCAAAACAAAAACTACACAGGAGAGAGGTCAGAGGAGGGTGGGGAAGAGAGAATGGTAGGTAGGGGGAGGAGAAAAGGGGTGGTAGACAGAGTGGGAGTGGGGATGAGCGATTTTAAGGGATTAGGTTTTATGTTGAGACGATTTATTCAAAGTATGGTTCACAGAAGACTTAGCGAATGGACGCTAATCATTGAAATCGAATAATTTAACTACTGAGACATAAAATGTTTATGCAAAAGTTCCTTGAGAATTTTTTAAAGTTTTCCCAGTTTTGCAGATTCGGTGGAAGTGAGTTCCAACATATGGTCCAGGTAAGCTAGGCTTGTTTTGTATAGATCAATGCATGGGTAGGGAAGAAGGAATTTCGTCGAGCCAGAAAAGCTGTTCGTTTTGAAAAAGGGCATTGATATAACATGCCATGTATCTGTCAAGATTGTAAACAAAAATGATGCCTTTTTGAATTCCATTGCCTTTTCCCAGAGGAAGAAAGTCAGCGCTTTAGAGAGAGAGAGAGAAAGGGGGGGGGGGGGGCAGGGTAATCCAGCCAAGCAAGGTGGTTAAAAGAAAGAAAAGAAAAAAACAAACAAACACAAAAAAAAAACCACGAATTTTTAATTCCCCGCCCTTGGTCTTGGTGTCAACAAACTGCTAAAGGGCCCCAAGTCTTCCAGATCTGGTTGAATGTCGTTGATACTAGAAGTGTTTGTAGTATTAATATTTTTTTAGTAATGATGAATGAATAAAAGCAGACAAAGGGTTTGCCCAAGTAATTTATTTTATTTCCATAAAGAGATGAAGCATGGTGAAGACAGTGCCTGAACTGACAAAATTGAAAAAAGTGTAACTAATTATGGCTAACAAAATCAATAGTTATCAAACTGGTAAAGGGACAGTGTATTTACAGCATGGTAAATATGACATGAAATATCAGATGGTTTGCCATCAGCTGATATTAATGATTAAGCCATTCTTTCCTATGTAGCTTGTGTTGACTATGTGTAAGTCACAAACACAAAATTTCATCTATATGGGTTTGAGTTTCAGTGAAGAGATGCTTTGCAGTTCTGGTTTCTTTTGATGCAGGAAACCCAACTGACCAGGTACCCCAGAAAGCTTTAAATAGGGATTTTTTTTTTCTTTTTTACAAAAAGAAAAACAAAGAGATAAAAATTTTGGCCACCAACACTGAAACTCTTCTTTGACAAACAGCAATCATTTACTCCCTCAATAGACAGGTCCGGGCAATCATTTACTTGCCCAATAAACATCATCGGGCAATGATTACTGCCACAATGAACTTGAGCCCTGGCAATCATTACTACTCCAATAAAAACGCATCTTGCAATCATTTACTACCCAATAAACACATGCCTGGCAATAATGTACTCCCCCCAATAAACACACATCTTGCAACCATTTCTACCCAATAAAAACGAATCTGGCAATGATTTACTCCCACAATAAACATGAGTCTTTAAATATTTACTTCCTTAATAAACACGTCCCTGGCAATCTTTTACCTCCCTCAATAAACACATGCCTGGCATCATATACTCCCTCAATAAACACATGCCAGGCAATCATTTACTCCCTGAAAAACACGCGTCTGGCAATATTTACTGCCCTAAATAAACACATGCCTGGAAAATCATTTATTTACCCCAATAAAAAATCTGTCTGGCAATCTTTTTACTCCACCAATAACAAGTGCTGGCAATCATTTACTCCCCAATACACATGCCTGGCAATCATTTAAAACCCCAGTTAACACGTGCCTGGCAATCACTTCTACCTCAATCAACATGTGGCTGGCAATCATTTACTAACCAATCAACATGTGCCTGGAAATCAGTTACTACACCAATAAAACATGTGCCTGGCAATCAGTTTACTACACCAATCAACATGTTGTGCCTGGCAATAGTTTACTACCTCAATCAACATGTGGCTGGCAATCATTTACTACACCAATCAACATGTGCCTGGCAATTCAGTTACTACACCAATCACATGTTGTGCCTGGCAATTGTTTTACTACACCAGTCAACATGTGCCTGGCAGTCACTTACTCCCATCCCTATGGTCCCACTTACCTTTTCCCCCCTTTTAAATTTTAGTCTGATCAAAAAGGTTTCAAGAGATTCTTTGCTTCCAAAACCATCCTGACCACTCACAGATCCCCCTTCAGGTCTAGAAATTGTTCTTCCATAACAAACTCAAACCGGGAACACAACCCTGGGAGCTTCTCTCTCTCTCTCTCTCTCTCTCTCTCTCTCTCCCCTTCTTCTCTCTCTTTTCCTCTCTCTCTCTCTCTCTCTAGCACTAAGCGCACTGAGAAACTCTCTAGTGAACACTCTAGGGGACACTCTGGGGAACTCACTGCATTGAAACTGAGGGTGAGATTAACGTCCGGGTCGGCCTGAGGCCCTTAAGGACAAGGTTCCTGCAGACGTAGGTCTGCATATTTGTGGCAACTGCTGTCGCCTGGCAGCAGTGGTAGTTGCAATGGGGGTCGTTGCATTTGTCCCTCATAGCTCGTGTTTCCTCTTGAAACATTGGCTCAAATTTTGGTCGTCATCTTCTTGAATGTTTGGTTCAAGTTTGGTCCCAATTGGCCTTGAACGTTGGTTCATTTCAGGTTGTTGGTTGACCGACGATGGGCGTCGGTGTGTGTTGCCTGCTGTCCTCCAAACTTCAGGCTGTCTTCAGGACCACTGGGCGGCCTTCTTCATGCTCGGGTCACGATGGTCCTGTGCCGGTGAGGGCCGCCTCAAGGAGGAGCAGGACGAAAGTCGCTGGAGCGCTGCCGAGTCCCTAAAAACTTGCCCGGGGACTCGCTGACTGCGGCCGAGAGGGCAATTTTTCAGCCCAACCCCGTAAGGAGTGCCCCCCTATCTGTCACCCCACAAAACAGCACGGTATTCCAGGCCACGGTAGTCACAGTCAGGCAGCGCTCCTTCGCCAATCGCCCCCACATCTCCAGGAGCCGTCTCCCGGCGACACAGGCTAGACCCGCCGTCACCCACATGCTGGAAGGTTGTATGCGCCGCCCGAACACTGTTTTCTCACATCAGTGTCCTCAAAGGAGAGCTGCCCACCTCCCCCCTTGGCGTTCCACGGGTATGCCACACTTGCAGTGAACTGCGCGATGAACACCACAGGACTCAAAGTTCAGTCTGATGGCACTGAGATGCGCGAAATGAACGACCAATGGCGTTCACTCTGTGAGACAGCAACCCTCCCACGACATCAGTCCACTATATGAGGGCCTGCAGTCCCCTGATTTCTCATTGCTCTTCCACTGACGAGATGAAGCGTTCCCCACTATCGGCGCCAAACAGGACCTGGCAGCTAAGAGACCTAGGGCTGGTGGATCCAGCGGTCACGAGCTAAACTGACAGGCTGCTGCTGTACCTCATGGACCTGCAGGAGGCGCCCCAGCTGTTTGCAGTCTGTCCCCCGTGAGATACTGGCCCGAGCTGGTATCAGCCTGAGTACGCAGAAAAAAAAAAAAAATCAATAAAACGCACTAGTGTTCATATCAATTTATTTATGAAAGGCGAGTGGAGGCACAGCAGCAAAAATGTCACTTTGAAAAACAGAGCAAAAGCACCTTTCAGCCTGGCTCATCTCTAGGTCCCGCCCTGTCACACTGCAACAGACTATTCAATGCAAGGATTGGCTTGATGAGCCATCATTAACACACACCAGCCAAGGGGGTAGTCGAAGTTGTGGTTTATCTTCGCAGTGAAGGACAAACAACAAAATCGCACACCACACACACACTCACACCACAAAACACACACACACACACACCCCGCGCGCGGCGCGCGCGCGCCGCCCCAAACCTTTAAACACGATCGCCGTTTACGTAATATTTCATAGTCATGCTTATACTTTTTGTGAAGATTTTTGTGTTGTTTGTTTGGTCCCTTGTGGTTTTTTTTTTTTTTTTTTTTCCTTTTCTTCTTCTTCTTTTTTTCTGTTTAATTGTAGCAAAGCACGACACCCGCTTTGAAATGATTGGCTGTAGATCGGTAAAACCACTGTTTACAACTATAACAATGCCAAGGACAACGTCAATGTCAAGGTTCAGTATTCGTTCCGATTTGGGGTGGGAGGGGGGTGGGGTGGGGGGAGGATCTTCGGACTACGGACACATTCGTGGCAGTGCTTTGCAAAACTGCTGATCACACAAAGCTTAAAGGAACGAAAGATTTTTCCCCCAGATCAAAATGAAACAACCCAAAAACACAAAAAACAACAACAACAACAAAACAACAACAACAACAACAAAAACACAAAAACAACAACAACAACAACAACCAGCACAAGGGGCTGCCGCCAGTCAAGAAATTCTTGATCGAACAGTTCCATGCAAAATGCCCTCTCTCACATGTCGACCCTTTTTTATCTGTGGTGCGTTGTGGGATAGGGGGCGGGGGGAGGGGAGGGGGGGGAAAAAAGGGAGGGGGGTTAACAGACACCAGGTTGTTAAAGAGGACAGAACAACACAGACCGTCAAAGTGATCAGTGTATGCATTATGTTGGAGGGAGGGAAGGGACAGGGAGGGCCGTGACAGGGGGAAAGGGGGTGGGGTTAGCAAACAACAAAAGCAAACACATCAACACAAAAAAACATGTCAAACTGTGTGCAGATGAACGCTGATTCTCATACCAAATACGTGACATGACATGACATTTACATGCCCTGTGACAATTTCTGCTTAAGATCTTTTTACAGAGTCACTCGACAAAGACTGTTCCACTTTTTTGTTTGCTTTTTGTTTCTTTTCTGACAGAGGTGGTGATGGGGTGGGGTTGGATGAATGAAATCAGGCCTACCCTACGCAACTAACCTTGACCAAGAGAGAGAGAGAGAGAGAAAAGAGAGAAGAGAGAGAGAAGAGAGAGGAGAGAGAACGAACGAACGAACGAAATTTTGTTTATTCAGGGATATGAGATAAGCATGCAAGCGTTGCTTTTTTTCACTCAGCCTGAGGCGAAACAAAAAAACACAAAAGAAAAGTGCAGAAAGTTTAAATTGTCTATATATATAACAAGTAAAAGCAAGAAGAAGAATGAAGAAGAAAAAGAAGAAGAAAAAAAGAAGAAGAAAAAAGAAGAAAGTATGAGAAACAAAAAATACACAATATAGTCTATGCCAACTATTTACACGACTGACAAAGGCCACAGGAGGTAATTCGATGATCAATTAAGAAAAGAATAAGACAGAGCATGTGCTAGTTTAGATGTGATTTAAAAAAAAAAAAGATTGAAACCAATGAAATAATGGAAAAAAGACATACATACGAAATAATGAGTAAAAAGATAAAATATGCAAGGTTCAATTTCGAATAACAAAAGTTGCAGACATTTATACTTGTGATATTAGCTCAGACTGAATACTGGAGAACTGTTAAAAATTTTTTTTTTCAATAGAGGCGTTTTTACGCAAAGAGAGAGAGAGAGAGAGAGAGAGAGGAGAGAGAGGGGAGAGAGAAAGGAAAAGAGAGAGAGAGAAGGAAGGGAGAGTGAGAGAGGGAGAGAGAGAAGTAAGGGGGACAATCACCGATTTTTGTTGTTTCCTCGTACGTGCGTTTTCGCAGTTATTTTAAATTTGATACCGAGGGGCGCTCGCTCGAGCGCTCTTTCGCCGTCTCCCCTTTTTGGGTAGAGCTTTTTTTCTTGGTTTTTATTTAGTGCTTAAAAAAAAAAAAAAAAAAAAAAACATAAATTGTTTTTCCATTGTAGATACAGAGACAGACATGCAGACAAGAGAAAAGGGAGCGAGGACGCCAAAAGTTTGCCTTGATCTTAACAGCAAGGGAGATCAATACCCTTAACAGCAAGGGAGATCAATACCCCACTTGTTTACTGCTTAACGCAAGGCTTTGACCGAAACGTTGCAGATTTTTTTTTTTTTTTTTTTTTTTTTTCTTTCTTTCTTTTCTGGACAACATCCGTCGTCTGGCACGTCGTGGTGGTGTCAAACGTAGGCCTATTTCAGGCCTCATCTACGAGGAGACCCATGGTGTGCTCAAAAGTGTTTTTGGAGAACGTCATCCGTAATGCCGTCACCTACACCGAGCACGCCAAGAGAAAGACTGTCACGGCTATGGACGTCGTCTACGCCTTGAAACGCCAGGGCCGCACACTGTACGGCTTTGGTGGTTAGACGCTCGCCGTCGGCAGCACTTCTACCAGTCTCTTCACGAAAGCAAAAAAAAAAAAAAAAGAAAAGAAAGAAAGAAAAGAAAAGCCCTTTTCAGGGCTACCACTACTTCCCAAGTGTTGCTGGGCATTTTCGTTGCAGAGTTGGCTGGCTGTGTTGTGTTGTGTGTGTGTGCGCGTGTGTGTGTGTGTGCGTGTGCGTGTGTGCGTGCGTGTGTGCGTGCATGTGCATGCGCGCGCACGTGCGCGCGCGCGCACGCGCGTGTGTGTGTATGTGTGTGTGTGTGTGTGTGTGTGTGTGTGTGTGTGTGTGTGTGTGTGTGTGTGAGTGTGTGTGTGTGTGTGTGTGTGACACTTACACGACAGTGCATTGACGCACGCATGCCACCCGGGTCTTGTACAGCAGTAACCCCCTACCCCTCCACAGCACCCACTCCCTCTTCCTCATCCCCTCTCGACAAGGAAGGAAGAAATGAATGAACAAAGGAAGGAATGAGTGACTATGTGAATGAATGAATGAATGATTGAATGAATGAATGAATAAAAAGGAAGTGTGTATGGAGGTGTAAGTGTATGAGGTGCATTTCTTGGTGCGGTGTGTGTGTGTGTGTGTGTGTGTGTGTGTGTGTGTGTGTGTGTGTGTGTGTGTGTGTGTGTGCGTGTGTGATTGTGTGCGTGCGTGCGTGCGTGCGTGCGTGCGTGTTTGTGTGTGTGTGTTTGTGTTTGTGTGTGTGTTTGTGTTTGTGTGTGTGTGTTTGTGTGTATGTGTGTGTGTGTGTGATTTGTTCGAAAGGGGACTTCTCGACTGCAAAGGTTCTTACCCCTGAAACCTTGTTTTCGTCTCGGTGCCTAGAGTATACACTTCCAAATACATGCAAATCAAATTTTTAAAAAAAAGGAAAAAGTAAACGAGAAAAAGACATCTCAAATGTCCATGTGCAAATCAGGATAAAAACCCTTTTTAAATTTACAATTACAGACGACATAGAATAACATATGTTCTTTAATTGGAAACACACACACTTAAAATTTTTTTTTACAATAAATATCACAGAATAACGAAGGGGAAAAAAAAAACAAAAGGCTAACTTTTGGGAAAACCTACTATCCGGGGCAAACGAACGCGTCAACGGTTCAATAACTGACCAGTCAAAAACCAACCAAAAGGGCTGCACGGAAACAAAAAAAACAGAAAAAACATAAAGCTTTAAAAAATAATAATCTGTTAGGACAATGGGGAGCGACTATCTCCTATATATCAGATGATGGGTCCAGGGGAGGCGAGGGTGGTTTTTGCGCACCTGGTTTGTTTTTGTGTCTGCGGGTGTGGGTCTGTGTCGAGTGTGCACAATGCGCCCACGCGGTGTGATGTATTTATGTATTGGGTTTTAATGACTTCGTGCTTTGTATACCTTCTTGTGGTGGTGGGTGGTGTGTGATGTGTGTGTTTTGTGCTGCGGGTGTTTTCCTTTTGGGATGGAGTGCGCGCGCGCATGCCGGGGTTGTGGGGGGTTTTTGTGGGGTGTGTGTGGGGTGTGTGTTGTGTGTGTGTGTGTGGTGTGTGTGTTGTGTGTGTGTTTTTTGGGGGGAGTAGATCCCTTTTGAAATAACTACAAAAAATAGCAACGAACCCAGCCAGCTGACTGTGGAAAATTTGGGTGGCCCTGAAAAGGGCCTGGGGAAAAGAAAGTGGAGGGGCCCGTCACACAGCCTACTCTGTGCAAGGGCCCGTGCTCCCGCCGGTGGCAGATTCCACTCCATGGCCAGCCTCAGTTAAAGCTGGGTGATTGACAGGGGCGGATCAGTTACTTAGAGAGGGGGGGGGGGGTCCAAAGTGGGGCAGGGGTCCAGGCCCGCCCAGGCCCGGTGGGGTCCCAGGGGCAAAGACCCGGGTAGGTCTGGGGGCTTTCCCCCCCAAAACGAAGATATTTTCACTTTCTGAGGTGCTTTGGAGGCCTCTCCTGGTGTCTATTTACTATGAATCTGTACACAAAAAATGTCGGACATTTTTTGCAGAAAGGCACTGTGATCAACGAAAATACATAAACTTACTTACATAGGTTGACTGAGAGGGACAGGAGGGGCATCCATAGTTGCCCCACGTTTACAGGAAATTTTTTGGGCAGCAACTGCATATAGACCTATACTTTGTAGCATGGGAGTCCACAGCTGCTTCAATATCAATGGGAAAGTCACGAGGGACCCTCATGACGCAAGACCATTCAGACGGCCTGCTCCCATTGATGTGCGCGTGTAGTTTTCAACGACCTCAGCCCAGAAATGGTCCTCTCACATTCAGCTGTGGTAATTGGCAAAGTCCCAAATCAGTTTCAGCATCATGTGGATGTTGGGGTACATGCCCCTATCACAGGCCTTTAAGCTGCTCTCAATGGTGGAGGGAATGTCTTGTGGCTGGTTAAAATTTCTCCACTTGGTGCTCCATCGGTGAAGCTCAGCAGCCAGACCCTCTGAGTCAGGAAGGTCGTGTCCCACAGTAACGCCAAGTGCTTTACACCGTCTGGAACAGCCAGGAAGGGCCCAGTAAGCGAACCAAGTTTTCCGGAATCAGCTGAAGGCGTCCTGGGCAAGCTCTGCATTCTTGAAGCGATCGTTCATTGAGTGACCAGATAGTCCAAGAATGGCACAGCAACTGATGTCCGGAAATAATCCTGGCTGTATCAGCAGAATGGTTTTCCCTCAGGAGCTCCCTAGAAATTTGCCGGGCGACTTGGATGGTGGTGTCAAAGTTCGGGGCCCATCTCAGTGGCTTCAAGGAACCAAGAACGCTGAAAACATCACGACATTTTTTTTTCTCAGTTCCTGGAGGCTGGCAGTGATATTGGTTTTATTGCCGAATAGGCATCCGCAATGTCTCGTGCACGCTTTTGGAGTTTCACACTCAAGGCTGGAGGTACTGGAGGCACCGTCGGGTCACAACAAATGCAATCAGGAATCCACTATCGGAGATTGCATGGAGCAGACCCCGCGCTTGCAGGCATTGTCACCGTCCCAGTTGTCTTCCTGCGTTATCTGACCCAAGCAATCAAAACAACTTGAGACATGGCAGCGAATGTCTCGAAAGCATGATGCCTTTCTACACAAGTCCCCAGCTTCTGTCTCTTGTTTTCGGTCGCAGCCTGTCCAATCACTTCTTCGAGTTTTCTTTGTCTCTTGGGTGACAGTGAAAAAAACAAAGACAGCTCTTTGAGAACTGCGAGCAATATTTTTCACAGCAGGCACAAAACAGGCTTTGACAATGCAGAGGTTCAAGCAGTGTGCAGCAAATGAAAATATAAAGCTTTCTCATTGATTTCCTGGATGCGTGCCTGCCCCACCTTTGAATTTGCCTGCCATGTTTGCAGTGCCATCATAGCCGGGGGCCCCCTGATGTTGGCAGCAATCCAAATCCCAGTTCCGCAGAGACTGCAGAATGGGGCCAGCAAGGGTTTCCCGGTGGATGTCCATCACACTCTACAAAAGAGAGGAAAGCTTCTTGAATAACATTCGATGAATCCACAAAACGAATGACATAGAAATTTGTTCCATGTTTTGAAGCATCCGTGACCCATCTGCAAGGACTGCAAACATGTCGCACTGCAGATCTCTGCCAAAAGTCTCCCTCTAATCTGGTCGCCAAGAATCTATCATCCTATTCTGGTTTCCCTTTCCCGAAAACGTACGTTAGATTGCTGTCACACGTTGAAGGTGATTCTGAAAGAAATCATCCCCAGAGGTCAATGCGTAAACTTCAGGAGAGCATTGAAGTTACTCCTGTTTGCCTTCTTCCCAGCACCCCATCATCTCTGTGACCTCTGAGAGCAAGACCTTGTTGGCCACAAAAGAAAACTGTCTTGAAGATTACTTGCAAGTATTTTCCCAAATTATACCCGATCTGCGCTTCACTTCTGCGTTTAGTCTGACATCAATGCCCTCAACAGGATTTCGCAATTTTCCAAGAAATTTTCACTTCTTCAGCATAGCATCTGCGTGATACTTTTTTGTGGCTTTATTTTTCAAGTCATCAGAACACTTGTTCCAGTTTCGATAAGCTGATTTGACAAAATAGCCAAGATTTTCATCATTGGCAAACATTACCCCGTGTTTCCCACAAGACGCCATCTAACGATGGGGAATATACAACCCAGGGTGTTTTTCTAACCAGTCTGCCTGAAATTTTCTGTTTTTTTGTTATTCGTCGACTGACAGGAAACTGGAATTTCTTTGGGGGTACCCAGTGTTCCGTAAAAAGGGTGAACTTTTCTGCTTCCTCTGAAGGTTTTTTGCTGAGGCAACACCCAAAATCCATGGCTGTCTCAAGTCTTCTTGACAGACCTGTTGACAGAAATAAAAAGGAACATACTTGTTAAGCAAAGGGAAAACAGAGCAAGATCCAAATTTTCTAATTATAGTCTAAGTGAACAATTATTACCGTGTATGGTTTTGGGCTGAAAAAAAACACCCCAACTTCTAAAAGGTCATGTGAAGGAACAAACACAAGGTCCCTTTTGAAGGAACAAAAACACTTTCCCAGCAACCAGGAAGAAATCGTCATTAGCCTGCACCACGCACACACACCCATTATCAACAACACCACCTCCACCACCTTTACAACCACACTAGTCATGACATACCTGATGGATTAGATGAAACGCAAAGTCTGCTGTTTCTTGATCTAATGTTAATTTGAAGACATCGCATTTTGAGTCTCATCTGAGCACTGGGGCTGGCAACTTGGCTTTCTGGCAGTTGGAGAAAAGTCATAGTTTAACACTTAGTTTACACTTGATATTGAAACCAAAGTTTATGAGATACTGGCATAAGTGTAATTGATCTTTACATGTTACCCAATTTTGATGAATGACTTGTTTTTACAAATGAGAGGTTGGGTACCACTAATAATCCATAAAAATATTTTATGAAGAGGATGATTTAAAAAAAATAATCATTTTATTATCCCATTATTGGGATTTATTATCATTATCAATTACAGTAAAAATTATATTGTTAATTTTAATTGTATTATAATTTGAAAATTTTTGTTGTACAATGTTCTTCTTCAGATAGAACAGTTAAATATATTTTATTTGAGGGGCCCAAACATAAAGAACTCTTTAAATTGCTTGTTTAATCTAGTAGAAATAAGAACTCTGTATTACAGGTATCGAACAATAATATTGACAAGAAAATATTATTCATTCAATTCGCCAAAAAACCACAAGATTCATCAGCACCCAAGACCTATCCCCCATTAGCTCCATTGTGTTAATTATTTGATTCAGCAACTTAAAAATTTGGTCATAAAACAAAACAAAACAAAACACACAGACACACACATACACACTATAGTTCCGTAAACCAGCTTACAAGAGCAAACCAAACAATAAGTTACACTTACCTCTGAATTTGAAAAATCCTTCAGGGATGTGATGTGAATCTGAACAATCTTCTGTCGTAACGGGAACAGTAGAAATGCCTGCCTGTCTTCCTGTTGTGGCAGGGTGTTATCTTCACTGACACTTTCAACACCTTGGCTTGTGCTACCACCACTGAAAGTAATAACAAAGGCCCGGGTAAATATTTTTTTTGCAAAAGCCGGTGACTGAAATGAGGACTAATAAGTAATAGTACTAAAAATGATGTCGCTATACAAAAAGAAATAGTATGGAGGTTAATTGGGAAACAAAAAAAACGGTGGGGGGGGGGGGGGGGTTATCAGAGTCCCACTGAAGTCAGGGGGGGGGGGGGGTGTAGAAAAAATAGGCTAGGTTTTTTTTTTATTAAGTAAACAAGAGAGAGAGAGAGAGAGAGAGAGATAGAGAGAGGAGAGAAAAGAGAGAGAAAGGAATGCATGACAGGTTGACAGGTGACACTGTGACAATCACAATGACACGTGCCCCCCCTCCCCCCCCCCCCCCCCCCCCCCCCCCCCCCCCCCCCCTCCCCCCCCCCCCCCCCCCCCCCCCCCCCCCCCCCCCCCCCCCCCCCCCCCCCCCCCTTTCCGGGCGCCCCAGCCCCCCCCCCCTCCCCCCCCCCCCCCCCCCCCCCCCCCCCCCCCCCCCCCCCCCCCCTTGTTGAAAAACCTTCAACTCCCGCCCCTTCTCCACGCTTCTTTCCTCCATTGCGCACGAAAAGAACATGGGAGAAATCTGCCGATTTAAAAATTTTTTTCATTCCACCCACCTTTCAAAAGAATCGCATTTCCGCACTTTTAGGGCAGAAAATAAGATGGTAAATTGTCAAATTATTTTTTTCTTTTCAGTTGAGTTTGCAGTCATAAACCGCAACTTCTCGTTCCGAAGAGAATAATGCGTTTTTAACCGTTTTTCCCCCTTCAGCCATTTTCAGCGTCACCTGTAACGTGCAATAGAAACCTGACATGGAGGCCCCAACTAGAACTTCTCTGAAATTTTTCCCGGGAAATTTCGATTCATCCAGATTTAGTGGAAGAGGGAAAGGGATCATCTCTTTTCCCGTTTTTCTGAATTGATGCGCCTGAGTGCTGATTCTCTGTGGCAAATTGGTCAGCGCTTATCAGTCAAATTTGCCTCATTTTTTTCCAATTAATCCCCAAGGTGGTGCATCTGTCAGCGCGTCTTTTTTTCATCTCAGCAATACTTTTCGCTTCTGGAATCTGCGGGTTGGAGGGTGGTTGTGGTCATTCTTTACATTGGGGATGGACCATCACTGTTAAAAATGTAATTTATTAGGGGGGGTAATTTATTTTTGCAAATTAAAGGGAGAAAAATCATTTCATTATTTTTTTTTGCTTATTTTGATTGTTAATGTTTACTTTGGAAAAAGGAAGGTAAAATAAATACCTACTATAATGTGGGAAGGGGAAACCCCGGACTTAAATGGGCCTTATGGGGGAAAGCCCAAAAAACCCAAAAAGATTCAGTCGCTAACCCGATCAATGGGGAGGTTCTTGTCTGCCTGTCTCCCGGTCTGCTGCCTGTTTGTCTCCCCTGCCTTTGGTCATTCTGTCTGTTTTTTTGTGTCTGGGGTTTTGAATGTGTGATCAAGCGACTGGGGTGTTGTTTGAATAAATATTTTTAAAGGGGAAAACAACCCTTTTTTCATGTTAAAAAACGTCTACGGAGTTGTTTCCCCTTAACATGTGCACGCAATGAGAGAGAAACGATTTAAATTTTTTTTTTAATTTTTGATTTAAATTTGGTTTTTAAAAAAAGAAGGCCGATTGTACAGAGCTTTAAATAACTTTACGAGTTGGATTGGGAGAGAGAAAACCCATAAAGATCATTTTTAAAAACGGGGTTTGAAAATTAATTTTTGATCTTTTTAAATTTATAGCATTCGAGAAGATGTTTGGAAGCTTTAGCAAAAAACCAGATAATTGGCCCCAAAATTATAAAGTTTTTTGCCATTTTATGAAATAGGCTCCTGAAGATGTTTAAACTGACTGTTTCTACTCCCTAAAGGGAAATATTCGCTTTTAAAAAGATCAGGTTTTACGATTAGAAAAAATAAATAACAGTTGAATTACAATTATTTTTTTTTATTTTGATTTAAAAATGAAACCCCAAAAAATTTTAAAAGGGTTATAAATTTCTTTACATTTTAAATGGAAAGGGTTTATAGAGAATGTTAAGGGGCAGGTTTTAAAAAACAATTTTGATCTTTTTATCAATAAATTACAGCCCAAGGTGAAGAAATTCATCAGTGAAACACAAGGTTCTTGGGCACAAACCAATAAAAGCTGTTTGCTTTTTAATTGTTATATGGATTCTGATTTTTTTGGGGTAAACAATGTTTCTATCGCCCTAAGGAAAGGGGTTTTTCACTTTGTTGAAGATCCGGTTTTCGATTAGAAAAAGATATGATAATAAAAAATAACTGAAATTTTTAATATTTTTTATTTATTTAGATTTAAAAAAAGGCTGCCAAAAATCAGTGAAACGATTTAAAGAAATGTAATGAACTTTTGAAGAAACAATGAAAACATTAAACATCGTTTTGGAATTTTGGGTTTTAGAAGATGAAACAATATAATAAAATATAGTAAAATATTTAAGGGAAACAACCAAAGCGTGAACATTGACGATAATAGGCCCAAAAATATTACAGGGTAATTTTT
>JAFLJL010014404.1:247338-288245 GCA_018398815.1 Conus ventricosus | reverse complement strand
TCGAATGAACTAAACTGGGTTTCCTGTGTAAACGCACACAAAACTTGCACACACGAAAAACCCCTCACCAGCTTTCGGAGTTTGACGAGGTATGGATGACATGTTACACATAGCATGCACCTTTCCCCAAAGATGGAGTAGGGCTGCCTTAATGGCGGAATAAAAAAAACGGTCATACACACAAAACTCCACTGCCTGTAAAAAAAAACGGTCATACACAGAAAACTCCACTGCCTGTCTATACAGGCAGTGTCCGCAGGAGTATCAGTCTGCGTATGCAAAAAAAAGACAACCAAGTGATACAACATAAAAGTATCTGATCTGATAAAAAAAAAAAAAAAAAAAAAAAACATGCAGCAGGCCTTACAAACATTCATCAGAAAGAACACAAGGTATCCATCCTTTATCTGTCTTAGTTAACTGGTCACTAGAACGGGTGCAATCTTTACAAATCAAAATAAAAACAATGCAAACCAATAAATACTTAGCGCCATTAAAAACGAAACGGGTCAGAAGAACAAAATAACTCGACGAGGAAATCAGTTAGGGGTATGAAAACTTTAATGTTGAATGACAAAGTCATGAACAAAAAGAAGTGCACAATGGACAACATGTGCTGAACATTTGGCGTCAGAAAATCGCAAACACAACTGGCGTCAAAAAAGCAAAGTCCCCATTCAATACCGGTGTGTCCCCCTCTGGCTCCCAAACAACCGTGCAGCGACGACGCATGGATCGCACCAGTAGCCTGTGTTGGGGGATCCGATTCCACTCGTCCTGCACAGCCTGAATCATTTCCTGGTTGTTACGTGGGCAGGTTGGCGGCGTGCCAGGGGCTGTCTTCAGCGTCCGTGTTTCATGTGCTTGTCGCAACGCTCATGCCCAGCGTGTCTGGCCACACCCCGGTATTGAATGGTGACTTTGCTTTTTTGACGCCAGTTGTGTTTGCGATAACTGAACCCAAATGTTCAGCACATGTTGTCCATTGCGCACTTCTTTTCTGTTCATGACTTTGTCATTCAACATTAAAGTTTTCATTAGGTAGTGGCAGCCCAAAATATTCTTGCTGTATATAATGTTATTTTGTCTTTTTCTAATAGACATTTTAAAAAGAAACAAAACAAAACAAAAATTACTGTTCTACCTTATTTAGTTCCAGAGATATTGTCTTTTAAAAATTTGACACTTCCAAAATGTTAGTCAAAATGGCGATTTGGGGGCAATTTTGAAGACCTGGAGCAGCCAAAAAACACAAAACACACTGCTGATTTTTATAAACTTGCAGACCTAAACATGTATTTACAGTAAAAAAAATCACATACCAATAGGAGACATAGCTTTTCTTCAGCAAACAAGCCAAAATTGACTATTTTCACTTTTAAAAATGTCACATTTGCACATTCTACCATTTTGAGGCTCTGAAATTTTAAAACAAAATCTTCGAGGCTCATATTTTCTTTCTTTGGTTCCAGTGTACTAAACAGGGTAGTGTAAGTCCAATTTTTTGAAGGCACATAGGAGTTCAAAATTATGAAATAGGGGAGGCTTACTTTTGCTAAAATGTGCAAAAGTGCAGCGACGGACCAAATATACAATAAACTGTCATAACTTTAAACCACTACAGATTTTGCTCCAAAATTTGGTACTGTGATTATGTTAATAATTCCAATAAGTAAAATGCAATTACAATTTTTTCTCCAAATATTACCATTTTTTTACCGTTTAAAAATGGCCGTTCAGATGACCTAAATGCCGTAAGTGTCAAGCATGTCAAGTTTTGAAGACAAAATCAATAGGAAGTTGTCTAAAACTTAGTGTTGTCTATTTGGAGATGTTTTCCCCTTTCAAAAGTCAGTAATAAGAATATAAAATCCAGTTTTTACATGTCAGATCATGAAATTTTTTTACCATTTTCCTGTTTCAAAATGGCCGTTTTTTTCAATTTCATATTTTCAGTTTGGACAAGAATTAATTTTGAAAAAAAAAGACCCTAACAGGGGGATTTTTACATAAAACACTAGTGCCTATGGTTGCTGTACTTTTGAAGTGCACTAAAGTCAATTTCAGTACAGCTTCTTGCCATTATGCTGAGAAAATTTTTTTATGAAAGCAGAAGAAAGTCATTGCCTCAGCTGTTGAAGGTACATTTTTTGGTGACTTTGAATAACAGAGGTCTATACAGTACACTTTCTGATGTCTTTCCCCCTCTGAGGCAGGTTTCATGGTGTGATAAAGCACTAAATGTCCACCAACAGAGCTTTGAAGTCCATATGCTTCTTCATGAGCAAATCCATGGTTTCAACATGCCATGTTCTGCCTGAAGATGAGATGGAGCAATGTTGATGTCCTTCCCACAGGCAAACACAAAGTTTCTATGGACCTTCCATTTGTCTGCAACTTTGGGCCAAGCAACTGCTGTCTTCCTAATACTGCACTTTTTCCATGACATTGTTTTTTACCCTCTTCTGGAGAGATGACTTCAACAACTTCACCAATGTAGAAGTCGTCATCGTAAGGGACGGCAACCAATCTCCCAACTTGCCAAACGGTACTTGGTGAAAGATGACTGGTGTCCATCACCGTGGGGATTTGCTATTTTGAAAGATTCAGAAACAGGCTTTAAAGCACACCTGAAGGCTCTGGGGTTTCTTTGAGGATGGTGGAGCAGACCATGGCCACAATGACGACCAGCGTTTCCTTGAGGGGGACGGAGCAGAGCAAGATCGGGAGGATTTGGAGAATTTGGTGCTGGCTGACTTCTTCAACAGCTGTAGCGGGTTGGAAGTTGGCTGCAGCACGGGAGGTACACAATCATCTGCGGGAGGAACAGCAGATGTCAATTTCAGGTGTCTGCCACTACTAGCGGGACATGCAGCTGAAGTAGATTGGGGGTGAATGCACAGAATTTCTGCTAAAAAGCTTTGAGTCTTGCACTCACCACCTGGACTGTACCCCCAATCACAGGAGTGGAGATTTTTTTCCAAGAACCACCTGTGGTACTGAAGTCAGCTCTTAGTGCTGCAGCCCGACCTTTGCGTGTGCGATACATGAGCAGCAAACAGTTGACATCAGCTGCAGTGCAGCAGGGTCTCCTGTGAACTTGCATCTGCCTCACCATTTCATTGATCTTTTTTAGTTCTTTGAGCCAGTGCTGCTTCTTTTCTCCCGCCGGAAGCAAGGAAAACGATCGTA
Source organism: Conus ventricosus (assembly GCA_018398815.1). Classification (NCBI taxonomy): domain Eukaryota; kingdom Metazoa; phylum Mollusca; class Gastropoda; order Neogastropoda; family Conidae; genus Conus; species Conus ventricosus. The sequence continues at coordinate 285,053 of JAFLJL010014404.1, read as the reverse complement.
GTCTAGTAAACACTGGACCATCTGCAAAAAGGCAGCAGGAAAAAAAAAGGGATTTTTTAAAGTCTAATGACAGTTTCAGCATATAGAAACACTAGCTGTATTTTAGTACGGACTAATTTAAGCATTTGTTTTCAACAGAGTAAGTACACATCAAACTAAGCGTACATAAGTTCTGTGTGCATGCAAGTAAATTTGCATTTAATTTCTTGAAGCTGAAATATTCATTGCTACAACACTGAATGAGTGTGCATGTATGTTTATGCTCACACTTTGGGCATTTTCATGACTGAATCATGTACTGTTTCTTTTCAGAATAAGCACATAATATGATTATGTTTTTAGTAATACAGTTACACATTATCTCCTTGGCAACCTATATTATGAATATTTTTGCAATTAATTAGTGTTTCTATTCACAAACTGACACTGATGGTTTAAGCAAGTAAGTTCACATTTCCATTCATAAACTTTACAATGGGGTCTTTTTTCGATGTATGTACACAATGTAGTCCCCCAATCAGTTGCTAACCTCCCACTGCACAACACAGACACACACACAATTTTTGACATTTAATGTGTGCTCATGAAAAAGCAAAACAGCAAGAAAAAAATGGGGAGTTGTGTGTGGTGTGTGTGTGTGTGTGCTTGCACATGCGTGCGCTTCACATAGGATATTACGAATTCAGGCAAGAAAACGGGAAAGGTGTATGTGTAAATGTGTTATGTGCATCCTTATTTGAGCATGTGGGTGTCTGCCTTTATGTGCCAGAGTCTCTGTGTGTGGTGTGTGTGTGTGTGTGTGTGTGCAAATTTTTACCAGACTAAAAATCATTTGATTGCATTAAACAGAGGATCCCATGTTGACATAAAACTGAAACATTACATTGATAGTATATGGTAAACATTGAGAATCATTTCAATATTCCTTTTCATGGGAGAATATTCCTCAGATAATTAAAATGGTTACAGGCCTACTCACCACTGGGAGAAAAAAAACAACTTTACATTGATTCGAGACTTTTTGTCTGCATTTGAATAAACGGGTTTAACCAAGAAATTGTGTTACATGGATCCATTATCAATAGCAATTAAGAGAATTTTCATCGTGATAGTTGAAACTTAAAGCGATCGTGTTTGTCGGATGACGAGGTTTGAATATTACTTCCCTTGAATTTCCCTCGGGAAAACCGATTGTTCACTTTTTCGTTGTTTTTCTCACCTAAACCACAAATGTGAAAATTGGAAAAAAAAAAAAAAAATAGTAAGATAAAACATAACCTCTGATGACTAAAATTACTAACGATAAAAATGTCATTTATATGTACACTTTTTAAAAAATAGTGACGAAACTCAATTTCCAGTCAAATGAGAATTTGTACTCAAGTCATTCACATGCTATCTGATTTTTTTGCAAATATAAAACAAATAAGAAAAGTTTTTCAAATATGAAAACAAAAAAAGAAGAAAGACCAAAACATCATTTTTGTGCGAGTTTTGGGGATTCTTACCAATTTCCTTGCGAAAATTCTGAAGATCTTGTTCTTCGAAGTTCGAGTAAAATGTTGTCCATCTTTCGTTTTTAAGGTTCATGTGCAGACGACATTTAGATCCGCGGGTCACTTGTTTTGAATGGCTGGGAAAGACTAGACAGGCAATGAATACATTAACCTTGTACATCAGTCGAAAAGGGTACGGTCTATACTTCATTATGAGTACAGGGAAACATGTGTCTGTGATCGTTTTTTTATCCCAAATTCGTCAAAATTGCCGGGAAAAGTTACAAAAACTTCGTCCCGTTTTTCATTTTTTACATGTTTGAATTTCCCCTCTGACAGTAAAATTCTACATTTAAAACCCCTTTATTTTGGTACCTCATTAGCCATGGGGCGTTGTCTGTACTCTTCAATATTGTTAAGAAAGTGCACTGTGTGGAAGTTACTTGACCGAAAATGGCCGGGGGCGGACACGACGAGGACGTAAGCGGATCACACCCACTCATTCTCTCATTCGTATTAGTTCGTCACCCCACTTTCTACTTCAAATGATACTCATTTCACAAGAGGACCATCTTGAACTTTTTATTTTGAATCTTTGTTCCAACTTCCCAACATGCCAGAATACGAGCTTAAGGGTGTGCATGAAAACGAGCAAACTCGTGTGTGCCAGTACCAGTTGATGGACAGAGCGCTGCTTCGGGGCTGCCGCTACCTATTTTTCATAACCCTAACCTGCTTTACCTCTGTCGAGTTATTTTGTTCTTCGGACCCGTGCAGTTTTTTACTGTCGCAAAGTCTATTATATTCCCAGAAATTTTCCTTGCCCTTCCTTATGCTTATAACGACTATACACAAAATCTTCATGGCTTAGAACACACATTCACGGTTTATACCCCAATCAGACACTCACAGACTTTATTTTGCTTTTGGGGGGGGGGGGGGTTTACTCCTATGAACCTAATATAGTAATCCACTTCATATACACACACACCATCAAATGAACACAAATTCAGAAAAGGCAATTCCGGAAGGGACGTGGGCAGGGGCATGGGTGGAGGGAGGGGGGTATCAAACCCACACAGACAGAGGGAGGGGGAGACGAAGCAAGGGAAGCAGACAAGGGGGGCCGGCCGGAAGTGGAGAATCAGGATGGGAACGATGGAGCGTGTTGGACCGACACACACGCAAACACCGGTGCCCCTGTCAATAAACTAACTCTGCAACCCATTGCCCCACAACATCAAGAGTGTGCTGTGAGGTGGGGGTGGGAGGCGGTACAATGGTGGAGGGGGCAGGGAGGGCCCAGGGTCGGCATCTCGCTTTCCAGTGAACTCCCACATCATGTAAATGCGCGTTGTATCCCTCGGGATGACCTACGTTCATTCCTGCTATGAACTCGCATACTAGTCACAATACAAGTCTATATTAATGACAGGGGGTTGGACATTCACTTATGACGTGCAACCCCCCCCACCACTGTGTTGCCAAGTGTGTATCAGGACGCTGGGCAGGCACACATGTCGTATGAGCATCACCCGATGTTCACCCACAAAGGTGTCTCCAAGGGGCTGGGCAGCTCCCCTGTCGTCCCTGTCCACAATCCCCATGCTCTCTATGTACAATCCACTCAAAGCACCATTGCACTGGCCTCGATCCACTCTGAACACAGTTCCCATTACAAGGGGACGGGCGGTTCTCCACGGCCAAAGGCAAAAATGGTTTCTGGTATGAATTGGCGACTATTTCTGATTTAGTTTCCAAAAAACCCTTACGAGTCTCACTATTTAAATATGTGTAACAGGTTACACCTCTAAGTATCTTCAATTTCTTGTTTTTTTCAGGTTGGGTCTGTGCCAGGAGTCGAACTGAAGTTTTACGCTCATTAATTATGCAATAACTTCAAAAACTATACCTCGACTTTACGAACCTTAGAAATAACTGTAAACCCCGCAAACATGACACGTCAGCATCCCTTCCCGCTCCCTTTTAAATCGACCCATCATTGTCCAAAAGCACGCATTTCATTGGTTGTTGATCAAGGGGCCACCAGAGCAGAATAGTTCTCAGCCACTCAGCGGCCCCCGCGTTTTGCACCAGCCTTCGCGTCTTGGCTTGTGTCACGGAGCATTAGACGGAGAACATCTGAAGGGTGGAAGTTACGTTTTCAATCGTCTTTTATCACATGTAAAACCTACCCGGAATCAAGACACTGGCTGAAAGAAACACGCCTCCTTACCAAGTCCCAAAAGAAGCGTGTGCCCCCCCCACAAAAGCGGATAAAAGTTGGAGCAGAGCGATAGTTCAAGTGACAGTGGCGCCGACTTTAGCCCCAACCAACATCAGCTTGTATCGAGCGACGGCATCGTCTTGCTACCCCAGTAGCAGCCCACAGTGTGCATCTAGCTGAAAACTTTTCCGATGTGGCGAGTGTGGAATTTGCCACAGATGCTCCAGCTCTCGGGGGGGGGGTGTTTCGTTTTGTCGACTGTGCACCTGCCTTTTATTCAGTTTGTGCAGGGACTTTTGTGATCCTGCTGTAGACTACCATTAGGTTTCCAAGTCGCCTGTCCTCAGTGAAAGAAGAACGGAACTGACCTTCGCCTCTTTGTTTTACCTTTGCTGTGTGGCTGCAACGAACCCTCGGTGAGTTTTTTCCACTTAAGATGATAAACCGCAGTATTTGACGTAAACAGGATTTCCCTTATCCAGTCTTTGCCATCGGAAAGCATCACAGCACAGGGCCAAAAGCTGTCCTTGGCAAATCATATTTCCCTGTGCTTTGAACACAACAAAACTTGGAGCCCACCATCTAAAAAAATGATCACGAGAGCTAAGAGACACGTGGCTGCTCACAGCAACGAGGTTGCCCGCCGAGGACGGCTAGGCGGCCTCTAGGTGGTCGTGGACATACAACCTGTATCAGGGTGAGGCACCCTCCTCGCGCAGGGTTCCGTCAACGAATGAGATTAGACTGTATCCACTGTGCATTGGGAAAACTTCAACCGTTATTGACTGCGAAATACTGTCCACACACCCCCACTGTGATGCTTTGAACAAAGAATGCACGACGACACAGCAGCACAAGAGTTAGGCCCGGGTGGGGAACTGTTCATGAAGACAAGGGAGAATGAGACAACCATCACACAGGCCACAGCAGTGCTATGGACCAACTGGAGTGTCGTTGCCTTTTTCCCCGGTCTGACGACAACTATGGTATTACGCTCCTATCCAATTTCTAGGGAGCTGGAGCTAGCACAACCCCCCCTATTCCACTTTGAAAAGTGCGACATATATGAAATGTGGACAATAGCAAACACTGGAATGTTGTGGAATGTGCAGGAAACAGAAAGCCTGGGAAGGCAGCTCACTAATAAAGTCAGTGAACTGAAAAAACAAAAATTCATTCATGATGGCAAGGCCTGATGTAAATGCATTGGTGGCAGCACAGCTGACAACACCCAGCCCATCTTGCACCTTTCAAGGGCACTCTGGTGCTGCTATCGAACGATGTAGGAATTTAGCATAACTAAACAGGACATTTGGGCCATTTTCTATCACTCAAGAGACACCAAGCCGATGACCAATGCGGTGGACTGGTGCCATCACAAGAGTGGCCGAGGTGGATTACAACCAACCACTTACCTTACCGACTTTGTCTGTTGCATGCCCTTTACCGTGTTTGGAAAATCTAAACCCAGGACACCCTGCTGGAAAGGTGTCCTTCATGGTGGAGTCCAAAACACAACATGACACGTCTTCCCAATTCTCTGGGGAAAGATGTCCCAAGCCCATATTGTCAGGGCTTGGGGGTAACGAAATGACTTGGCAGTTGCGGCTGCCCTTCGTATTCAATAATGGCGGGACCGGCGGTGGCCTTTTTCATAGTTTGGCATAGGAGCCTGGTCTGTGGGCCAAAGGCAGTGTTATTTTTTTTTATACTGCGTCGACCGAAAGCGAGGGTGGCCGCCGGACAAATACAGGCAGTTGCAGTGATGCAGTTTGTTCGTCGACGGCAGGCCACTGACTGCGGCAGAGAAGGCTCTGGGTTGCAAACTGACGCGGTATTCTTCCTGGCTGGGGGGCCTGATCGCTTGAGTGAGTGGACACAAAATCCAAACACAGACACCAAATCTGGGGAAAAAGTCTTTTCATTGAATCTTATCACTCATTATATCAGTCTTGCCATCAAAACTTAACACTTTAGAGGTTTCTCATACTGCGATTTTGGCATTACGGTCATTGTTTCCAAATATCTCCACAAAGTACTTGTCCAATTCTTTGAAATTGTCTGCCACCAGTTCAGTTTGCCATATTGCTACACATTATGTTGGGAGTTTTGTGAGTAAGTGGGTTAAAGGTCATTTTGATTTCCCATATTTTGTACCAAATTTCTACCATTTCATAATGGCCCAATGGTTTTTTGAACGACTTTTTTCCTCCCACACAATGTTTCTTATTGATCTAACCAAGTTTCTGTGAAAATTCATACTAATGGCGTGGTTCTCTTTGAGAAATAGGGAACCCTTACCCAACCGTTTTTTTCTTGTTGCGTTTCATTCTAATTTTAACGACAATTTCCAGCTGAACGTATATTTCTTCCTTCAGCTGTGCTTACCAAAAGCAAACAGCAGGTATGAACAATATAATTTCCACCATTTTCCCCCCCCAGGCTTGGTCAATATTTAGTGGGTAATCCACACTACTGAAAAAAAAGCAATTTGGGGGTTTTTGCGTGGTAGAACCCTCGCCACATCCCACTCCATGCTCACATTGGCACTGCAAGCATCCTCTGACCAGTTTCCCCCCACAGAGATATGAACTCCTATGTTCGACAGGAGACCCTAGGAAAGTTGGAAAAAGCTGGAAATTGCCTGGGACGCTCCAGCAGGTGGGACTTACACAAAAATTCATGTTGGAGTGAAATAACCCACTGCGAGTGAGTTGACTGGTGATGATTTTCATTACTTACATAGGTTTTACCGTCCATCGCAAACGGCCACTGGTTGTTTCATCTTGCTTTCATACACACACACACCAACTCCTTTCTCTCTAAGCAGATTCAAGCAAAATTGTCGCGCTGGGCCCTATGCACCTTAAATCAAAAAACTTGCAATTCGGGTTCAACCAGGAAGTGTCTTTGTTTTCATGTTTAGTTCCGTCATTACTGATCTCAATGTGACCGAACACTTCCAACAATGCCCATTCCCCAGGTACTGTAGTTTTTGTAGGCTTTACCAGTACTATGTGTTCATACAACATTGTATGAATTAGTTTATGTAGGCTTTACAGTTCCTATGTGTTTTATGTTATGTATTAATTTTCTGTGGCTATTACAGTTACTTTTCACTTTTTTGTGTCGCTTCCTGTATGTATTCCCCTTCACCCAAATACTGCCAGTTTATGTAGGCTATCCCGTCTTCTGTGGTTGTTCACGTATGTATTAGTTTCTGCGCTGTACAGTACTATGTGTTCTTAGTGTATGTCATTAGTTCCTGTAGGCTTTACAGTTACTATGTGTTCTTACTGTGTATGTGATTTCCTCTTCACCACTACTGACAGTTTATGTAGGCTTTACCGCACTTGATTTTTTACTGTCAGTATTTGTTTATGTCGGCTGCTTTACAGCCTCTGTGTTCTTCCTGTATATGTATTTCTCATTACCCACTGCTGTTAGTTTATGCAGGCTTTCCAGTTCTGGGTGTTTTTACTGTATGTATTAGTTTATGTAGCTTTACCGTACTATGTGTTCTTACTGTATTTATGACTTCCTCTTTCACCATGTGTCGTTTATTGCAGGCTTTTACAGTCTATGTGGTTCTTACGGTATTTCTTCCTCTTCTGGATTGGCTCTGGCTGTTACGTCGCAGGGCGCCCCCTCCCTGGCCTTATCAACCATGACGGATCAGGGAGACGCGCCACAAAATAGTTTAAAAAGCCACCACTTTGTCCTAACAATCTTCCCATTGGTGTTAACGTCTCAGTGAGTAGCCACACACAGGTTTCCCGGTCTAAAACACGTGGCTCTAAAAAACTTCTACTCCTTTCAAACGATGTTAGGTAGGAGGCACTGATGATATGGCACGTGCTGATGTCAAAGGCACTGCAGAGCTGCACTGCTGATCTCCTCCTCTAGCTGATCCCAGTCCCTCACTGTCGTATGGAAGCAGGTGCGAGTGTACCTGTTTGTCTTGGCGGACAGGTGTGGACGCCTCCAAGTGTGTCTGACTATACGGGTGCTCGATGATTATTGGAGATTACGACAGTCTGTTCATTGGGGGGTCGTGTTCGTTCTGCGGCAGCACCTCCCAGGGGTCAGGAAATTTGGGGGGGGGGGGGGGGGGGAGGGGGGATGGCGGGGATGGGTTTCCTGCCTATCTTGACCCTCAGTGCCTAGTATGCCTGGTCGCCCCGCCGATCAGCCAGCAGGGGTCAGGGAAGGGGGGGGGGGGGGGGGGAGAGATGAGGGGGTAGAGAAGCGAGAGATCCAATCCCGCAGGCATTCGGCTTATTGCACCCTGGTTCCCTGGACCTATTGTCCCTTGTGCTGAAGCGTGTGCCCTGTCTCTGTTACCCCCTTCTCCAATTTCTCGATGTTGTTGATATATGGGTCCCACACTGTAGCGGCCTTACCCCAGTCTGGATTCACAGTGCGATGTTGCCAGGCGCCTACATCCCTTTGGGCAATTCCCTGAGATTTGGCGTAGGAAGCCTTCTGATCGGCTTTACGAGCCTATTGGCCATATGTTGTCCCCATTTTAGGTCATCTGAAGCTGCGCAACACCTAAGAGGGTTTTGCCTGGCCTTGTTTAGGAAGACTCCTTGAAGCTGTACATGTAGGCAGACTTGACCGGAGGAGGCCAGGATGTAACCCTTTGTGCGTTGCAGCGCATCCCCCATCTTCTTGGCCCAGTCTCCAGGTGTTAGGTCTTCCTGCAGGGTGATGTGGTCTGAAGGGTGTTGATGTTGCCGTACCACTCGGCAGTCGTCCGCCAAACGTCACTGTTTCCGGAAGGTCATTGATGCGGCACGGAAGGTCGGGCCCCAGCACTGTTCTGGAGGGCACACCGGATTCGCCATACCTCGCCTCTCCCTCCCAGGACCACTCGCATCATCCTTTTAGCATAGAAGTCAGTGAGGCGTTTAAGAAAAGTCCTTGTACACCTACCTGATCAGTTTGTGGAAACTTGTTATGAGGTACGTGTCAAAGTCTTTTACCGGCAGTCCCGATATCATCCAACTTCTGTTTCCTTCTGGCTGTAGGACTCGACTCGCGATCGTGCATTGTGGTAATCAGCTGGTTCTCACAGGACGGTAGCCGGGTCTGAAGCAGGTTTCTGTTCTGACGTCTGTTGTGCCTCTTCATATTATGAAAATCAATTTATTCAGAAAGGTGATGCACAGCTGATTGTTCCAGGGGCTTTTGCGGCATGCACGTTAGAGAAAACTGGCCGTAGTTTCATGCCTTGTTTCTGTCTCCTTCTTGAAACCCACCGATCGGTTTGTGACAGCCAATCCTCTGGTAACTGGCCCGTCTGTCTGGAACTCCTGTAGCTACAGGTCACAAGGCAGGAGCACTGGCATCAGCTCCTGATGATGACAGATTGTACAAGACTTGCTCTCCATGTCTACACACTGGGTCAGTTTGTGTCACCGGTTGCTAGGTTTATCTGCCAGTCCTGGGGACCCTCCCTGGAGAAACAGTTGCACCCTCAGAACGATGTAAGAATCTCCCACATGGCTCATGTTCACAGGGATTTTTGTTGTGTTAGTTAGGGACTTAAGTGTGTGGTTTGTACATGCATATGTTGGATCCAGAACACGGCACCAGTGCCCACCACCAAAGTGACTGTGTGTCCTCTGGTTGGATGCCTCCTGCACACTTGGACCCCGACTCTCCTGCGGATTGCCAGATGCTGGTGGTGGTGGCAACAGGCTGTGGATGGGGAGAGCCGGGGGCGAGAGAGCAGAGGGGGGGGGGGGGGGCACCGGCGACCCCGGCCCGTCTGTGGATGGGGAGAGCCACTCGGGGGGGAGAGAGGGGGGGGGGGGGAAAAGGCCCCGACCCCGGCGTCTGTGGATAGGGCGAGCTCTAGGGGGGAGAGAGAGGAGGGGGGGGGGGGGGGGGGGACCAGGATGACCAGGCGTCTGTGGATGGGAGGAAGTGCACTAGGGGGGAGCTGAGCGACGGGGGGGGGGGGCGGCAACCAGGACACGACCCCCAGTGGGCCCGTCTGTGGCTGGGGCGCAAGAACGAATGGCAAACATGGGGTAATGCCACGGGGTGCGTGGTCCCTACAAGCTGAGGCACCACCACTACAACCCTGACCGCAAGAGTATAATTCTACATCGACCATTGCTGCTGCCATAAGGACACATACACACTTGCCACTTTTTTCAATTCTCGCATTTTTCCCAATTACGCATGGGTTTTCCGCTGATATCATAACACGAGTATGGTTAACAGCTGGCATGCTTCTTTCTTTAACCTTAGATGATCTACACTCACTCAGCTTATACCATAGCTTTAAGATTCTTCACACAACACTAACAAAAAAAATTTACACAGAAATATAAAATTCTCAATAATCAATCAGACATCAGGGTTTCATATTATTCTGGGTTCCCCGCCAACCCAACCGATGTTGTGACTATTCCAGTTACTCATGCATGGACGTGCAATCATTTTCAATTAATTATATCCAAAACACTATGTAAAGGTTATGAACAACTGTGGTCCACTGGCTTCTACACTATGTTGATGTCTTTGTTCATGTGTGTGCTGACCCCACCCCACACCCCACAACACCAATTTTCTTTCAGAATGGTCAGACCAGTTCATCAGCAGATAGTCGCCAACCCTCCCATTTTCATAGTATGAGCCTTTTCCTGCAAGTTTTTTTAAAGCCTAAACTTCCTGCGGAATATGCCAACAGTTATCAACCTGTGCGCCTTACATTGCACTCCACCTCTGAATGAAACCATTTCTGTCCGATTAAACTAGTGTTGTCACTGATAGTGTTGCACACACACCCCTAGGACAACCCCGGAACACCACCCAACTATGCAGAGAAAACACCTCTCGGACCAGTAAAATCAACAACTATATCAATTTCTTCAGGCTTCTTTATGTGTATCAATACACTTAAAAGACTTTTTGTTCCTAACCAGCCTAGGGCATCATGTGTATTCTCCAACTAAACGTTTCTAGGTGTCCTATGTACAAGTCTTCACTCACGAAACCCAGTTACGATCACTGTATCTCTTTCCCCTTTTGATTTTCAAGTCATTGTTAGAACCTTATCTCATTATGGACTTCATCTCTTGAGCAGGAACATGGTTATCATACTGCCCCCTTGCATTAAACACCCCCTATTTCGGACAACTGTTACTGGGTTGTGTAGTGTGTGTGCGTGTTTTGCGTGTGTGAGTGTGTATGTGTGTGTGTGTGTGTGCATGTGGTGTTCCTGTTATTCTGCCTTTCTTTTAAGTCAGTGTCCACCCTGAATTGTTTTCCATCAGTATGAAGCATGTCTTTTGTTTTCCGGGTCTCTGAAAAGTGGAAGTATGAGACACACAAATATTTCTTATGGCACAGTTCTTTTATGCCACACAGTGCCACTTGACTTTTGACTAGTAAGGATCACTTGTATTTCTTTACAGAACTGCTGTACAATTGTTTGGATGCCCCCCCCAGCTACATGATTTCTGACCAATGTGGATACATCTTGTGTTTTTCACGTAACCTGTATCCTAAAAGTCTTACGGTGCTGATGGATCATCATGTCACACCAGGAACTTCTACTACTCCTGTCTTACTTGATCCTCACATGCCCAAGACTCTCTAAACCGTTTGTCCTCACTCTGTGATGTTTTTCAGCTATATGACATGTTCAAAGGCCTTAACATTTGCCACCTTCCCGAACATAAGTTGCTTGGCTTTTAGCAGAACCCTGTGTGATTGTTTTTTTTTTTTTTTACCGGCTTTATTTAACTACCAGTACACCAGAGTATGTACAATTAACTTCATGTACTAAAGGTCACGGTCAAGTCTTTTTTATTACAAATGACTCAGAAATTAGCGGCTCTTTTTACAGAACAACGTAATTTGTGACAAATAACAATGGAACCCTACTGGGGTGCGCCACTCAACTGACCACATGGACAACAGGAGTCAATGGAAGAGTTAATTAATGCACAGAAACAGCCCAAATCAATTTTTCACCTGATATCTTGCACTCTTCGTACTTTGCCAGAGTACTGTCTTTCAGCAAACATCATTCCCCTGGGTGGGCATGAACTTATGTTTTACCAAGCAACTTGTTTGTGTAAGTTTCTGACACACCCGTGCAAATGATTTCTGTTTCGTCTGGCTTCGATGCTCCCTCTTTAGGCTACCTAACAGTGTGTACCCTTTATGCACCCACTGTATGCAAATGATTTCTGACCGCTTGATTCATATTGCGAATTCTCTTTAGCGTATCTGCAGTCTAAACAGTCTTACTGCCCACCTCCCCATGGAACATAATTTCTCACAGAAAGGATCATTTTGTTTCTTCAGAATTGACTGTGTACTAGTTTTATGTCACACCATGCATGAACTAACTTATTCCCTCTAGTATGGTCCTTTTGTTTTTCCGCTACATTGCAGGGTACAAGTCTTATGGCACCACATCACGGTAAACATAATTTCTCACCAGTATGGATCCTCTTGTGTCTCCTTCAGTTGACCTGCCAATGTAAAACCTCTTACTGCACACATACTGAAACTCTTTCTCACCAGTCAGGCTATCTTGTTGTGTCTTCAGCTTACGTGCTGGGTAACAGTCTTACCTGCCACACATCAACATGGAAACATCAATTTTCTCACCAGTATGGATCACACTTGTGTTCTTCCGGTCACCCCCCTGTGTAACAGTCCTTACTGCACCACCCATCACATGACACATACTTTTCACCAGTATGGATCACCTTGTGTCTCTTCCGGTCACCACCCTGTGTCAAAGTCTTACTGCCCCACCAACACAATGCCATATTTTCACAGTATGGATATTTGTGTGTCTTCAGACGATCTGCCGTGAAAATCTCTTTACTGAGCACATCACATGCAAATAATTTCTCCCCCCCACAGTAATGGTCCTCTTGTGTCTCTTCAGCTGATTTGCACATGTAAAACTCTTAAGCACACAGCACATGAACCTACTTTGCACCCAGTTATGGATTCCTGTGGTTCTCTTCAGGTCACCCGCCGCTGTACGAAGTCTTATGGCCCACCTACATGACAACTACTTTTCACCAGGATGGATCATCTTGTGTCTCTTCAGGCCTACTTGGCTGTATCACCCTCTTACCTGCCCACCTACATGAATGAAACTGGTTTCTCCCAGTATGGATCCTGGTGTGCTTCAAAGTACCTGTACCTGTGTAAAGCTTATGGCACACATCACATGAAAATGGTTTCTCCCTCAGTATGGATCATCTTGTGTGGCCTTCCAAAGTCTTTACCTGTGTTAAAACTCTTACTGCATACATTCACAACGAAAATAATTTCTCACCAGGATGGATCCTCTTGTGTCTCTTCAGGTCTCCTGTGTTCAACTCCTTATGACAATACCTTGAAAATATTTTTCACCCGTGTATGGCTCATCTTGTGTGCCTTCACAGTATAACCTGTGTAAACACTCCTTACTGCATTACATCCCCAGAAATAATTTCCCCCGTCTGGAACATCTTGTGTCTCTTCAGCTGACCTTGCCTGTGTATAAAAACTCTTATGCACACATCACATGAAAAAAATTTCCACCAGTAATGGATCATCTTTGGTGTGTCTTCAGAGTTGGTGAAAACTCTTCCTGCACACATCACATGAACAATAATTTCTCACCAGTATGGCTCATTTGTGTTTCGCCAGTGACAGCCTGTGTAACGGTCTTATGGCCCCCCACCACTGAAATGGTTTTCTCACTCCAGTTATGGTTCATCTTGGTGTGTCTTTCAGCCGACCTGCTGTGTAACACTTTATGCACACCTCACGTAAACATAATTTGCACGTATGGCTCATCTTGTGTGTCTACCGCCCATTGCCCCATGTAAAGTCTTACTGCACACCATCACCAGGAAAAAATTCTCCCCAGTATGGAGCACTTTGTGGTTTCTTCAAATAATATGCCCATGAAGCACGTCTTATTTACACACATTGCATGACCCTGGTTTCTGCCCTCTCATGGATATTTGTGTGTATCAGCTTACAGCTGTGTAAAAGTCTGTCCTGCACACGTTACATGAAAATGGGTTTTGACCCTATGTGGCTCCCTCTTTGTGTGTCTTGAGATTACCCAGCAGCGTAAACAGATTTTCTGACCCATACCGTGCACCGTTTTTCTTTCTGGTTTCCTTCACCTTTCTTTGATGTCACGTTGTACTGAACACTCCCCAAACATGCTTTCTGAGTGACCCTGATGCTTGACCGGGGAAGAACAGGGGTTTGTCTCTTCCTGTACCACTCCCAGAAATACTACTTATTCTCAGTGTCCTAATCATATTACATCCCCCCTTTCAAACACTGACCAGTTCTTGTCCTCCACTCCTATCCTTTTATCCGGCAAGTAGGTCTTATCACAACCACAGGGTAACACCAAAGAAAAGGCCCAAAGAACAGAACGACCGCCCACTGCACTGATGTGAATGGATCCATAAGCTTCAAGGATATTGACGTCACTCACTGCCACACATGGGTTCCATGAGCTGTAGTTTCAGCTCTCACCCGCCAGTGCTCGTATTCCAACCCAGGGGGCACTACGAGGGTTCGGGTGTGCAAGGCCGGGTTTGGGGAGGGTGGCGGACAGGAAGAGGGGTGGGAGGAAGGAGGCGAGGAGGAGCGGGGAGCCTCCCCTTTTCCCCTTCCCTATCCCCCGCCCTAGCCGAGCCTGCTTTCCTTGCTTTTTAATCACGTTCACTGCCTGAACAATAAAAATATTACCAAAACAAAGGCATTCCCAGTGCCCGGAAATCTCAATGGTTTGGGGGTAATGATTTACACACAAACAATTCTAGTCAGAAATACAAAAGACTCTCAAAATATGATATTTAAATATAATTTTTGAAGGACAATGAAGAAAACACAAAAAAAGGAAAAAAATTTTGCTCTGGGCTCTTTTGTTTCTTTTGATAATACCACCAGTATTATTTAGGCATTCTAGGATTGGGATAGATTTTTTTGCATGATCAAAAACATATCTACTTAGCGCCATTAAAACCGGCACGGGTCGACAGAACAAATAACCGACCGAGGTAAACTTAGTTCGGGGTATGAAATCTTTAATGTTGTGTTTTTGGCATTACTAACGCCCACATGTGTTCAGCACATGTTGTCCATTGCGCATTCTTTCTGTTCATGACTTTGCTCATTCAACATTCTGTTTTCCTACCCCAAACCTTGACTTACTCTGTCGCGTTATTTTGTGCTTAGGACCGTGTGTTTTAATGGGCTAAGTATATGTATTACCACTACATCTACACATCACAAGACACCACAGCACTACAAAGTTTGTATTGTCCCACTACCCTGTACATGACAGTGAAACAGTTTAGAAGTCTATCAAGCATGTCACACTCTCAGAGACAGGGTCAGTCAAGAGCTTATCTAGGCTTTTTTCACAAAAGCGGGGCCCAGTCCCCCCCCCCCCCCCCCCCCCCCCCCCCCCCCCCCCCCCCCCCCCCCCCGCCCCCCCCCCCCCCCCACCCCCCCCCCCCCCCCCCCCCCCCCCCTCCTATCGCAACCAGAAGGGGGGCCATTCGCCCCCCCCCCCCCCCCCTCCCCCACCTTGGGCCACTTCTTCCCAGCCCTCGTCTTGAACCCGGTGTTCCTTGCACTGGATCTTTTGCGGGCTGCTTCTCAGAGTTTTTGGACGCCGCCGATTGGTTGATTTACATAACAGCCCTGAAATATCACGAATCGTTGCTCTGTCAGTTTGTTTCAGTTTTTCAAGCAGACGACACAAACGAGCGCCCGCAACGATCCAGTGAACAGGGCGGGCAGTTTCCTGCCAACTGTGCCGGTGTTGCCAAGTTAAGACTCGTCACAGCGGTGACGGACACAGCTTTTCGGGGGATTGTACAAATCCGTGCACTAGAGTAAGCTCCGTCGTCCCCATGACCACGCCCCCCTCTCCCCACCATGCCCCTTGTGACTTACATCCTCTCTTTCACTCCTCCTCTACCCTACCCTTTCCCTCTGATTGTGTCACGCCGCGAGGGCGCGCTCCCTCTCGCGTGACTCTCCACGTCCCTGGCCACTTGGCACACAGTGCCGGAGTACACATAGGCTCGCTCGTTCTTAGCCGTCAGTGCAACCCTGAGGTCACACATCCCGACTCAATCCCTGGACCATATGGTCGGCAATTCATCTATCATCATTCACTCATGTTCGAGGTGAGGCGTTGAATAACAGATAATTGTCTTTGTCCAAACTCATTAGCGAAGCTGCTCAGCTCTTTAAATACGTTGATTGATTTGGTGTTACGCTTGTCGTAGGTTGCACCGCCCTCGTTGCAAGCGAGCGACAGTGCTGGCTGGTCATCCAGTCCGTGCTGAGAATACACATGGGTTTCCCTCCCGTGTGGTCATTCTACCTATCATTTGTAATAGTCGACCTCTAAGGCTTACTCGCAACCTCTTCTTTGAGTCTGTGATAAAATAGTAAACAATTGAAAATTCACGAAAAATGCATTGATGTCAGTGGACGGCCTGGGAAAGCATGTATAATGCTGCGTCAGCTGACGGCCTTAACGGCCCTCTACGCGTTCCACCATTCTGGTCACCTCTCCTGCACCCGAACACAAAAATAACATTCCTGCCGCATCTTTCTTCCGGCCAAATGGCCCAACTGTACTGTCAAACGGGACCCAACAACTCAAAAATTAACTACAGGATCATGCATAGAACACAGTTTCGCTTCATTTGCCGCGCTCAGCACCGTTACGGCCCTAAACTAAGTGTTTGACTAAGACACCGTGACAACCGTTCCTGTGATCTTGTCACACAAAATGGGAGGGAAGGGATTTTGAGGTGTGGGGGCTGAGAGAGGAGGCAATGGACTTCTGTATAATTGACCACAAATGGCTTAGTCACATTGCCAGGACCCAGAATATTGTTGATGCATTTCGGTTTACTGTGTAAACAAACATCACTCAAGCATACTAATCGACCATCCTAGCTATGCTTCTTCCCTACTGCCCTTCACACTCCACCAACACAACCCCACACACACAACACCTACCTCACTGCCTCGTTCCCACTTTTAATCCGTGTTCTTTTATTTGTATCATTCTTGGCTAATCAAGATGGTTCAGAGTTTCTTCTTCTGTGATTCATGTGCAGGTGATTGTTTTTGCCTGCCACAGTACGGGCATATGTGCCAGCTCGCTCATTTGGGAAACAGGATCACTCCCTGCATACTGTCCGCTTTCCTTCGCCATTGATCACCCTGTGTTCCTACTTTGGTTCCATGGCTGTGACACATCCTTTTTGGTTTAAGACACACATGATTCCTACACTGTTACAGCCACCTCACAGCATTTCGCTTTCCCTGGAAAAAGGCCCTCCAGCATGTACGTGCACTGAACCATGCCAGAACCCCTTCTTTCTTCCTGTTAAGAGGTTAAAAGAACAAGTCAACCCCGACCACATTTGAAAACTGCCAGGCTTGGAAAACAAGGGAGGGGGCGGTAGGGGCAAGGAGGGAGGGGAAGGGGTAGGACGCAATGAGGGGGGGAGGGAGGCCATTGCTTTTCATTGTTGTATTTTCATTATTTGTTTTTAGTTTGGGGCACTTGAATTCCAGAATGCTCATTAAGACCAACACATCAACCAGCCAGTGGCGAAGTGGAGTGGTTAGCGTCGCGGACTCCGGTGGAGGTCGTGGGTTGACTCCCCTCAGAGTCATGTGGGGTTTTTTCTGCCCGCCTCGGCTCCTACCAGTGTTGAGTTTGCTGCGGACTAGTTGGGAAGATGTGGGACCACAGTCGAGATTCATCCACTGAATGGATGGTGTTGCGGTGTTGCTAAATTACTGACCCAACTGCAGGTGCCCTGTCTCTCTCAGGCTGGTTGACGCGCGCTATCATTATGAAAGGAAGCCTAGAGTACAGCCCTGTCATGTAGTCTCAGGACCCGCAATGGAAATCCGTAGACTCATCTTAATATTCCTCATGTTTCATCCTCAGCTTCCAAAAAAACAAGGTCTCAAATTTGTGGCCCTTTCCTGCCCTGCCTTCTATGGTGACTCAAATTTCGGACGTCCTACTCATCTGTGGCCTTAGTTTGGTTCCGTCAGGGTCACCGGTATCTGGGCGACAGTCCATGCGGGCTGTCGTGGACGGACGTGGTGGCGCCTCCAGAGGGGAGAGCTCACTCACGTCAGCTCGCGACCTAAGGCAAGTATTGTTCGTCTGTCGGGGGACTTAGTAGGTGGTGTCTGCGTTGGTTAGATCAGAAAAACAGGTGCCATGACCCCCACGAAGTGCCTCGGCAGCCCGTGTTATTTTTTTCAGCGTCTCCTCCGGTGGTTGCCCTTTGACGACTTGGACATTGACTGCTCCTGTTGGAACTAGTGGCCGGTTTTGCCGGGGCCCTTCGGCGGGGTGACGGGGTGGCTGTGGAGGCGGTGTCGGAATGAGCGGCGTGGGTGGTGCCCTGCCTTGAGGTGGCGTAGAGGTTGGGCAGCGTCAAAAAAAACAAAAAAAGCACCTAAAAACTCACCCTTGACCCCCCCATTTATATTTATCCTCAAATAGTGCAAAATAAACTTCTATGAACTGGAGACCAGTAGTTTTACAAACATGTTCAATCAGTGCTTGTCTGTCCTGTCCTCATCTGTACTTGTCATGGAGGATTCAGATCTGACGGTTTATCCCACGCGCCATACCATGACCTCTGTTGGTGCTTCACTCATGCGGCTTGCTGTGCCAGCAATCCTCTTGATGAATCACTGCTGATGAGATGTGACTGGTTCAGTTTGATGACATAAGCTGCGTTTGATGTTGAGGGTTTCTGTTCATGATGCCCTCCCTGCTGATGTATGGTGTGATGGAAAAATGTTGAATGACCATCACTGTGATGTGTGAGATGTGATGGTTCAGTCCTTGATGACATCACAGTGCTGTATGAGTGACTGGTTCAGTTCTTGCTGACATCACTGATGAGTTTGATGTGACCGGTTCAGTCTTGATGACATACTTGCTGCCGTTTGATAGTGCTGTTCAGTCTTGATGTCATCACCAGCTAATGTTTGATGTGATTGGTTCCGTCTTTGATAACATCATGACTGCTGTTTGCTGTGGTGTTCAGCTTTGATGACATCCATTGCTGTGTCTTGCGATGGATGGTTCAGTGTGCTGCCTCACCAGCGATGTTTGATTGTGGTGGGTTCAGTCTTGATGGACAATCATGCTGATGTGTAATCTCCCCTGGTTCCAGTTGATGACATCATGATGCTAGTTTGATATCACCTGGTTCCGTTTGATTGCCTCACTGATGATGTTTGTTATCACTGGATCAGTCTTGATGACCTCATTGCTGATGTTTAATCTCACTGGTTAAGTCTTGATGACATCATGATGTGTTTGTATCCTGGTTCAGTCTTGATAACATCATGATTGACGTTTGATTCTGGACTGGTTCCGTCTTGATGCACCAATGATGATGTTTGCTATCACTGGTTCAGTCTTGATGACACCCCTGTCAACCATCGCTGTGGCCTGGTTAGACTTAATGCCACTCCACCGGTTAATCTTAACATCAGTTATGGTGTATCAGTATTACGTTGACTGATACAACAACAGCGGTCCTATCCATCTTCCACCCCTGATGTTTCATTGCCAGGTTTATTTTTGTGTTCAAAAATTCTCTGCAATCAAGAATCCGCCCATACAGAGGAGCTGACAACATAAATGCACGATTGAAGAATGATTTTGCCTTCCTTTTTTGGGTATCTGCAATCTGGAACTGGTTGAAGGAGATCCTCTTCACATCAGGATACATGGTTCAGCCTTAATCCCTTGCCATCATCTGGTCTGTCCGTTCTGCTTCCGACTTGGTGGGGTGTGGCTGATGGATTCTGACAGGTTGTTTTCATGAGTGTTTTGGTGTGATCTTGCCTTTCATTTCAGACAAAACTCGCTGGAGTCTGAACCAGAAGAGCATTGCTTGCCTGATGGTCATCGTCAATAATAACCTGAAATTCCAGAATCCCACATCATATCCACTCTAATCCATTCCACACCCTTCTCCCCGCCAACAACGGCCAACCTTTACCATGTGTATTGTACAACAATGCGACCCACCCCCAGGGGAAAAAAACAACTGGAAAAAACATTCGGCTGTCTCCGGCCTCTGCATATTAATTTGTGCACCGACAAGCCACCACCAAATCAATCAAGTTGCTTCCAGCCCTGCCCGACCCACACACGCCACCATCGGCTGAAACATGGTTAACCAGAACAGTGACCGCATATCCCAAATGCCCACAGTTGGGAAATATAAAACATTTATTTCTGAACACTCACCCTGATTGCAAAAAAGTGTCATTCTTACCAATAACAGTTTATAAAGGTAGAACGATGACCCAGACCAACGACAACACCCCAACCTCATAACCCCACCCCCCCCCCCCCCCCCCACCCCCAAAAACAACATACATACCTATAACAACCACAATAACCATACACATCACCAACAACCCACCCACCCACCCAAAATTGCTTGCTGTGATGCTGATAATAATAATATAATCATATACTGACAAGAATTCACAATAGACACTGATATACCAGCCACGACACTATTTCTTGAGCGTTTTCATTCTGTGTCTGCACGCACGTTACAATGACCAAGACCAAAATTATGTATTGAATTCTGCCCACAACACACATGGACATGATGTCTCTGCTCCCCACCCTTCTGTATATAGAAACTCAGGACCAAAACACACTGCATGCATGTCTCCACACCCTTCTGTATATTTGAATAGCCCAACCACACTGAATGCATGTTCCCCCCCTGTCTTTATCTTGAATCGGCCACCAAACCACTCTGACATGCATGTTCTTGTCCCCACTTTGTTATCTCTGACAACTCAGACCCAAACCACAGCCATGATGTCTCTTGTCCCCACCCTTCTCACTCCCATTCCCCTCCCTTTCCTCCAACACAAACATGATCCTATCCATTCTATTACCCCTCCACTCGTCTTAACCCCAAGCAAAGTGCCAGCTACCCACTTAAACTCAACGTTTACCAGTAATTTGTCACAGTACGAACAAACAGGCGGAGCTTCCCCCCAAATAAGTTTGAGTTCAAGGTTGTAGAGGGTGAGTGAGAGTGAGTTGCGTGAGTGAGTTGTGTGTGTTTGTGTGTTGTGTTTGTGTGGTGTGTGTGTGTGTGTGTGGTGGTGTGGTGTTGTGTTGTAGTGAGTGTTGTCACTGCAACACCTTGCCCTGGCTCAGTTTGTGTTTCACAAAACGTTCCGAGGGTGTATGGACTATGTGTATGTGTGTGTAGCTTGCTGTGAATCACTATGCCGCTTTCCGTAATTTAAAACAAAAGTTCTGTCCCACCCTCACCTGCGGATATGATCATTGGTTCCAACCTCAGCATGTTGCTGGGTCTAAAAATCTGCTCATGCCTGTCCTCTGTTTATGGATTGGATGTCATGACTTTATGTTGGTGTGTGTGGTCTCCTGATTTCCATTTCGGGGAAGACTTTGGTCCACCAATTGTCAGATCCTTGTTCCTTTGTGGTTTGAAGTTTACAAGGAAGCTTGCAGGGTTCGTGCAGTTGCCGAACGATTCGATCACCCTTGTGCACACCACTTGAAAAAAAGACCCATGCTTTATGTAGGCAGACCCTCAGATTTAAACTGAGAGCAACTGCTGCAGTTGTTGTAGTGCACAATAAAGAAACCTTACCTTGACTTTGCAGCATTTTGAGTCACCAGATGCGGTGCAAAACTTGAGATGATATTTCACAACATGATTGCCTTTATAACTTTGTTACAGGAGGCAAGTTTTTTTTTTTTCCTATTTTAAAAATTTGTTTAATTCCAGCTCCCATCTTTCATTTATTCGAATTCACTTCAGATCTATTTTGAATACCCCACACACACCACAAAAAACATGCCCCCCCGACTGGAATCCTCCTTCCACACGCGGGACCTGAGGTTGGGGGGTGGGGGTGGGGGCAGGGGGGGGGGGGGGTGGGCGGGGGGGGGGCAGAACCTGGACGGTGGATCGGCCATTTCTCTGTGTGGTCTAACAGTGCATGAGTAGAGTTGGGGGGGGGGGGGGGGGGGGGGGGGGGGGAGTTGGGTTGGGTGCGTGTTAAGGTCTATTTTTTTATATTTTTGGGGGAGGAGAGAGCTGTGGCGGTGGCGGGCGAGTGTCCGTGGGGGCAGGGAGGGTTGGGGGAGGGGGAGGGGAGCGGCTGTGCAGTTGGAGGAGAGTGTCGAGGGGCAGGGGGGCGGGGGCTGGGGGGGGGAGGGGGGGAGGAAGGTGGTTTACTCCAGGGTATTCTGTCCGCCCGCCAGATGCGGGTGGTGGGACCGTGTCCAGTAGGGGCAGTGGGGGGGGGGGGGGGCTGGTTGGGGGTGGGGGGGGGGGGGGGGGCTGGTTAGGGGGTGTTCTGTCAGGTGTCTGAATGCAGCCGGCTGGGAGGTCAGGGGCGCGGGGGAGGACAGGCCCGTGGTTGGATACCACGGGTGGACAGGCGGGGGGGGGGGAAAATGGAGGGTGATTGTCCGTTGGTCTGATTCCGAGAGTGGACGGTGGAAGGGGGGGGGGGGGGGGGGGGTCGTCAGTGATGGTTGTTAGGTGTTGATACAAGGGTGGACGGTGGGGGGGGGGTGGGGGCCAGGGATGGTGGTAGCCTGGTCCAGTGATGGCATTTTGTGCACTGTGAATCACCACACTGGACATTATCATGCCGCGAGTGTCAGCCATGGGTCCGTTATGGCACTGTGCAGTGAATCCACCAATATGACATTATCCTGAGGCGTGGGTCAGCCATGGTTAGTGAGGGCATTGTGCATGTGCCTCCCCCACATGCCTTATCATGACGAGTGGTCCGCCCTGGTTTTATTCAGTGATGGCACTGTGCCTGTGAATCACCAACATGAAATCTCCTTGAGGACCGTGGTAGCCCATGGTCAGTGATGGCATTGTGCCGTGCACTCCCACTCCCACTGACATTATCACGCCGAGTGGCCGCCCTGGTTCGTGATGGGATGTGCACTGTGACTTTCCACCAACACTGACCTAATCTCACTGAGGAGTGGTCAGCCCTGGTCAGTGATGGCATGGCACTGTGCATCACAACACTGACCATTATCCACTGATGCGTGGTCAGCCATGGTCAGTGCTGGCACTGTGCCACTGTGCATCAAACCCATGCCATTATGACTGCGCGTGGTCGCCCTGGTCAGTGATGGCCGTGCGCGTGTGCTCATTAACCCCCTTCCTGGACCATTATCACAGCATCGCTGCAACTGTATGGGGCAAACGGGGACATTGTTTTTTTTTTTTAATTTGTCCCTATTTACGTTTGTTTGCGAAAAAACTTCCGGTTTTACGAGTTTTCAACAACACCAAAAAAACAAACAAAGCACACTTACTAACGAGAACGTTTGGCCAACTGTTCTGACATGAACCGCACTCGTACAACTCGGAAGTCAGCCATGACGGGGATAACTAGGTCGTTCCGCGCGCGGCTCTCGCTGGTGTTCAACTAGTCACATGGCGTCTTCACGTGGTAGATGGAGGCAAACCCCCCACTAAACCGATTCCAGCGTATCTGGCAGCTTCTAAAGACAGTTTCTATGGGTCACTATTGCCTTCACAGGTGTGCAAGTGAAAAGTCTTGCTTTCTGCACATGTGTCGATGTCGGTGAATATTTCCCAAGGGGGAAGAACTGATCTGGCCGATCACGAGAAGACCACGAAGCACACAAAAAAAAACCAACGAAGCTGAGGAATCGGCAGCCGTCAAAAAAAATATGGTGGTGGCAAAGGCCAATCTTCATGGCTCTTGCTATGAGCAAAAGTTCAGCCAGGAGTTTCTAAAGAAGGCCAAGTCCTCGACTGCACAAATAGTGAAAAAAAACCTAGATCTTTTAACACAGGCTGTCAACTCAGGGTGTGGGAGTAGTGGTTGGATCATGACGACTGGGGAGTGGGGAGTAGCTTGATGGAGCCTTAGAACTGGGGTGGGGGGCGATGGTAATTAAATGGAGCCGGAGGACTGGGGATGAAGTTGTTTGAGCAAGATTGTGGGGTACAGTTGATGAAACATAACTGTGTTGTGTTGTTAATGAAACATGACTGTGGGGTGTAGTTGATGAAAGATGACTGTGGGGTATAGTTGATGAAAGATGACTGTGGGTATAGTTGATGAAACATGACTGTGGGGTATAGTTGATGAAACATGACTGTGGGGTATAGTTGATGGATCCCAAGTCCTATGGGGTGTAGTTGTGAGATCATAAGGGCAGAAGAGATAAGATAATGTTGCTTATAGCCCAGCCGACCGCAGAGGGCCACATCCGGGCTGTATAAGGGCAGAAGGGTGAAGTTGATGGAACTTGAACTGAAGAATGTGGGTGTAGCTGATGGAAGCCCAGGACTGTGAGTGCTGTTGATTGGGAGGGCAGAGCATCTTTTATGTTCATCCTACATCAATATGGAAGATAAAAAAAGCTGTTTGGGTAAGTGTGTTTTGTATATTAATCTATAGAAAAAAATATGGTGG
The DNA here is from genome assembly GCA_018398815.1 of Conus ventricosus. NCBI lineage: Eukaryota > Metazoa > Mollusca > Gastropoda > Neogastropoda > Conidae > Conus > Conus ventricosus. Next base: position 260,762 of record JAFLJL010014404.1, on the reverse strand, counting down.
CTACCTACATAAGAGGCTTTTTTTTTTTACACAAAATATTGCATTGTATGCAACATACTAATATGCATGCTTTGATATGGTTTAATAATAGGCTTGCTTTTGATTAGTTTTCCTATCAGGAGATGAAAAATATGCCTGTCAGAGTGTAAAAAAGGCTCCCTGAAAGACAGTGCCTTGCTCTACTTGTAAATCTGACGTAATGCCATAATGCAATAATAGTTATAACCCACAATCATACTGACACATTCGCATCCATCCACCCTCCTCCCTTCTCTCTAACATCCATTTATGAATAGCATCATACATTATTTAGTTTTTAAAAAAAAAAAAAACCTCTAACACAACTAACAAAAATGTTTTAAAATCATCAATCTTTTTTTTTTAATCCACAAATTCCAATTGGAAGATTTCTTAGTAAACATGCAGCTACTACTGCACTAGTCATTGCTCAGCCAGTCTTCCCTGTTGGCTGCAATACACTTGGAAGTGTAAGCGGCATATTCTGATGGAGAAGTGTTTCTTGCAGTGCAGCCCCCATACACTGACAAATTTATACCTGTGTTTCTTGCTGTGCTGCCCCCATACACTGACAAATACCTGTGTTTCTTGTTGTGCTGCCCCCTACATGACAAATACCTGTGTTTCTTGCTGTGCTGCCCCATACACTGCAATACCTGTGTTTCTTGTTGTGCTGCCCCATACACTGACAAATACCTGTGTTTCTTGTTGTCTGCGCCCCCATACACTGACAAATACATGTGTTCTTGTTGTGCTGCCCCCATACACTGACAAATACCTGTGTTTCTGTGTGCTGCCCCCATACACTGACAAATACCTGTGTTTCTTGCTGTGCTGCCCCCATACACTGACAAATACTGTGTTCTTTTGCTGCCCCCATACACTGACAAATACCTGTGTTTCTTGTTGTGCTGCCCCCATACACTGACAAATACCTGTGTTTCTTGCTGCCCCCATACACTGACAAATACCTGTGTTTCTTGTTGTGCTGCCCCCATACACTGACAAATACCTGTGTTTCTTGTTGTGCTGCCCCATACACTGACAAATACCTGTGTTTCTTGTTGTGCTGCCCCCATACACATGACAAATACCTGTGTTTCTTGCTGCCCCATACACTGACAAATACCTGTGTTTCTTGTTGTGCTGCCCCATACACTGACAAATACCTGTGTTTCTTGCTGCCCCCATACACTGACAAATACCTTGTGTTTCTTGTTGTGCTGCCCCATACACTGACAAATACCTGTGTTTCTTGTTGTGCTGCCCCCATACACTGACAAATACTGTGCTTCTTGCTGTGCTGCCCCCATACACTGACAAATACCTGTGTTTCTTGGTTGTGCTGCCCCCCATACACTGACAAATACCTGTGTTTCTTGCTGCCCCCCTACACTGACAAACAGATGGTGTTGTTTGCTGTGCAGGCCCCACACACTGACAAATATTGCCAATGTCAACAGGAACTGATCAAGGACATAGATTAGTACAATAATAATATATAGTAATCTGTCATTTGTGTGAAAGGCACACAGAGGCTGTCGTATCTGCGCCTACAAAAATTTGGCATTGCAGTTAAGCACCTACTGATCAAACTATCCTATCAAACTCATTTTCACTCTGAATTCAGAGAACTCTGTACCAAAATTTTGCCAAATCATTGCTGATTCCAGCTGATGGCTGAAGTATGTGATGCCTACATGACTTGTGCTTCTGATCTGAATAAAGGGAACTCAGGCAGTACATTTCTGCATGGATCCAAATGTTCAAGCTCCCTACATGGGATTAAGTACACTGTATCCCATCTCTTGCACTGCATTCTGTGCATATCTGCAAGCACCCTGTAAAATTTGGATTAACCTCAAGTTATGAGAAATTACTGAATACACAATGTACAGTCACAAAGCATAAATTTTAACAACACTGGAAGTCTGAAGACAGACATGGTAGACAATCAACCTACAATACATGTACAAGTCGGAACACACAGTCTAGGTTAGAAAACTACTATTATACTAAATGTATCTGCAATGTAAAACATGTGTAACAATCAAGAAAATGGCTAACACCACCAAACCCTGAAGCCAGACATGGAACGTGAAGCTGGAAGAAACCACACTCTGCTGACAGTATCATGTCCATAAAAAAAAAAAATGAAAAAGAAAAATTGATTTTGAAACAGATCTACTACTAACCAACAGCAGCATTATACAATGCTGAATATGATGGAGATGGATATAGATAATGGATGACAATGATAAACTCAAGCTTGGGATGGTGGACATGGAAAGTGTGTGAATTGCTTAATTACCATTTTTCTTTCCTCTAGGACCTGGAGTCACGCCATAGACGCTGAAGAGGTGGGTTTGGGGTGAAGGTAAATACCTGGTAATCTTCTGCACTGTGTGCTCTGATATCCTGTCATTAATTAAACAATGCATCAGGAAACCTCCACATGATCCACAGAAGGAAACTGTGGCACTGACCTGATGGTGGTTCTGGTTCTTCAGCGACATCGATTTCAATCTTCACCTCTGACATCACCGGGTGATCAGGGAATGCCATGGGGTCACACAGTCTGTAGACACAGTCATACTTACACATGTAACAAATAACACCTTCTTCAGTGGATTTTTTTTTTTACACACACACAAACACATGATCTATTCCTCTCTCCTCTCCTGCGCTGTGCCTCTCCTCTCTCTCTCCTCTCTCTCTCTCTCTCAAGCATGCACACACTTGACAAGCATGCACACAGACACACTTGAACTTGGAATTTACTCCTTTCATCCTTTTCTTCTGTTAATCTGCTGTACTAACATTGTCCTCCACCAACTTCTTCTTGCTCTTGATTGGTCTAGTTGCATTCTAGTCAACGTCTGGTTACACTGGACTGATTTTGTCATATGTACTTATGTTCAGCTTCAATAAAAACTAGCTCAGACTATCAATCAATCATAGAAAAAAAAACACATGTATCAATTAGTAACTACCATTTTGTGAATCACATGCATGCACTCATGCAGTCCTTGATAGAACTATTTCTCTAGTCATAGTTCAAGCAACAATGACGTTGACAGATGACAAGAATGAAGATGAAGAAGGCACTCTTCATTTAAGGAAAAAAAAACTCAATTAAAAGGAAGAAATAAAGGATTAATTGACCCTCCTCCCACCCCACCCCCTCCCCAATGACAGCGATGCACAACTTCCACTGGCTGGATTATTTTCATTTCACTGATCAAATGTGCAGTGATCACTTGGCGGGGTGCCAGCAAGTGATCTTGATTCATACCCACTGTCACACTTTAGTTGGTTTACTGGCTTTCAACAACTGCTGAACGTTAACAAATGTGTTAGGCAGGACTGCGAAAGCCTTCTATTACTGTATTACTTGTTGTTGTTGTTTAATATGCCAAAATAATCAACTTGATGATTGTGGGCATGTGATTATATCAACAAGAAGAAGAAGACTGATTTACGCTAATACTTGTAATAGAGCTGTTCCGTGCGACCCCTTGTTGCCAATTTGCTCCAGGGGCCAACAGTCTGAGTCGCACTATTTTATGTTATTTTATTTTACTTTTTAACATGTGCGCTGGTGACCTACTCGTTTTTGAGTGAACCAGTATTTTAGGAAGAAGAAGAACTCTCAGTTCGAACATCACAGCACGTGTTCAGCAAAACTTCAGGAGCCCGTCTTCAATGAACTTCAACTTCTGCTTGCTTCTCATTCTTCTTCTTTTCCTAAAATACTGGTTCACTCAAAAACGAGTAGGTCACAGCGCGCATGTTAAAAAATAAAATAAAATAACATAAAACATAAAACAGTGCGACTCAGACTGTTGGCCCTGGAGCAAATTGGCAACAAGGGGTCGCACTCGATATTCAAGAAGTTAAAAGCAATGGCCAAATTCAGGCCCAGGTAATAGTAAAATATCTGGGAAGTAAAAATAGAAAATCGTCAATATATATGCAGATCTCAAAACTGTCGAATCAATTTGTTTTTTTAAATGAGATTGCATTGTGGCAATCTTGATGGCACCCGGCAGTGAGTTCCACAGCCGTACAGAACTGGGATAAAAAGAATGTAAGTGGCTGTCAATATTTGATGCAGGTATGGTATAACATTGACCGGGCCACTCCTGGTGCTACTTTTATTCAATACTAGTTGTTCCATTGGAATATCGATTACTTTAGCTCTGCCTTTGAAGAAGATGTTAAGTTTGATAAAAGCTCTTCTCTCTTCTAAGGGTTTCCATTCTAATTTCCTCATGTTCTTCCTAGTATTCCCCTTTTCTCTGATGTAGTTCCCTGTTACGAACCGTGCTGCTCCTTCTGAATCTTTTCGAGGTTATCAATGTCCTTTAGATGGTAAGGATCCCAAACTGAGCAAACCATATTCCAGTACTGGTCTAACCAGTGTTTTGTAGCAGTCGTCTTAACCTTTTGGGGGCAGTCATTAATATTCCTGTATAAGAAAGCTAAGATGTTATTTGCTTTCTTACATACTAAATTGTAATGTTCTTTCCATTTGAGACGACTATCTATAATCACGCCTAAATATTTTGCAGCATTAGTTTCTTAAGAATAGTATTATGGATAGAATAATCTGATCTAATTGGTGAGCGTTTGTTACATATACGCAACACTTGCCACTTTTGGGGATGAAATTCCATTTTCCAAGTACTTTCCCACTCTTGTAAAGCGTTTAGATTCTTCTTGTAGAATGCGTTGTATCATTCTTGCTTCTGATTGTTCTATATACTAAGCTGTCATCTGCAAAAAGCCTTATAGACTAGTTCCAGGAGAGAGATTTCTACTTATGTCATTTATATAATTAAGAAAAACAGGGCCCCAGAACAGTTCCCTGTGGTACACCTGACAAGAAGTTTACAATGGGATGACGACCCTTCCACAAACAACTTTCTGCGTTCTCCAACGAGAAATGATCTAGCCATTTTAGCAAAGAACGCCAATGCCGATGTGTTCTAATTTAAGCAGCAGGCCCTCATGGTCAACCTTATCAAAGGCTTTAGAAAAGTCTAATAAAATTGCATCTATTTGCTGTCTGTTGTTAAGACAGTTATTAAAATCATTGAGAGTTGTTATAAGTTGAGTCTCACAACTCCTTCGCTGTCTAAAACCATGCTGGGCGTTATTTAAAAAGTCATATTTGTCAAGATGGTCCATTATGCTACTATATATTATGTGTTCAAGTAGTTTAGCTGATATGGATGTAAGAGATACAGGTCTATAGTTCTCTGCTTTTGTTTTGTCACCCTTTTTGAATAAGGGAAACAATGCTCGCATCTCACCACTCATCAGGTATTACTCCCTGGTCCAGTGAAGCTTGGTAAAGTAGTTGGTATACCTCACTCAATTCATTGGCACATAATTTTAAGAGCTTGCCAGGAACACCATCGGGACCAGTAGCTTTGTTTTCATTGATGTTGGTCAGTAACTTAAATACTCCTGCTTTGTTTACTTTGATTGTTTTGCATTTCAGGGAGTTTATCATCATCCTTTAGTCTAACGTTAATTAAAGGTTTGGGATTTGAGAAAACTGAACAAAACTGCTTGTTTAGTAAGTTTGCTTTCCCTTCAGGTCCTGTATTAGTTATTCTGGTTGTTTCTCAGGTCTGGAATCCCAATGTTGTCCTGTCTCTTTACTCCTTATGTAAGACCATAATTCTTGTTTTGATGATCACCTTCTGAAATCATCGAATCAACATAATTGGAGTGAGCAAGCCTACATTCTCTCTGACACCTTCTCTTAATATGTTTATACCTAACCAGTAATCTTTCTGAATTCATTGACGCTCAACAGACAAGATAGAAGAAAACTTTCAATACTTTTTTTCTGGCACATCGAGAAGTTAGCAGGAAAATCAGAAGGAAACACAAACTTACATTATCCGCTTCGCTCTCTGTTTTTCTCTTACCGGAAGACATTTAACCAGTACACAAGGGAAACAACTAGGCTCGAAATTGACCAACTGGGGTATCTGGTCCACAGTCACATATAAGCACAAACTCCTACACTGTGGTGGTCTGTCGAGTGCGAAGACTTTTTTTTTTTTTAAATAATTATTTCCCTCTTCATTATTTTCCTACTTTTTCCATAACGCACTCACAATCATCAGGTTGATTTTTGTGGTAATGTTAGGCTTGGAATCAGAAAGAGAGAGAAAGAGAAGAGAGAGATTGATTGATTGATCTTTAATACCCAAGGATGAAGATTTTAGGCCAAAGCCTAGTCTTACAATCTGTCCTTGTCATGCATACATTATTTCAGCACATATCATTCATACAGACAATTCAACATAGCAACATGATAATCTAATTCTACAATGATAAGCAACATATAAAGCACTATGAGATGGGATGTAAACAAAGGAACTTACAAGCAAACAAAATACACTGGAGAGGTCAGAGATGGGTAGGTGGAAAAGCAGAAAGGAAACTTAAACGTCCTTCAGTAATTCAACGGACGTATACACGCGTTTTGAACAAATAATGGTACAAAACTCCAACTACATTTTTAACATTTTAAACAAAAATATAAACAGTAAAAAAGGAACAAAAACAACAAAGCAGGAATTAAAATACCTTGGGATGATGGCTGATGACAGACTCGGACAGGAGTTTCAGGTCAATTCAAAGGTGATATACTTGACAGTTTGTAACTTACACAGCAGTCACCACAGATGACACCACTGATGAAGAACCTAATGTACAACCCCCCCTCCCCCCCCCCAAAAAAAAACTACAAAAATGTGTGTGTGTGTGTGTGTGTGTGTGTGTGTGTGGTGTGTGTGTGTGTGTGTTGCACTAAGCCTTGTATTGTGCCTGAGAGATTGCTGAGTCTGGAAACATCCTTTTCATTTTCGCCACTATCTTGTCAGCACAGCTCAGGGACAAGTTGTTTCCGCAGATCAGTCACACAACAGTCTTTCTGCGTTGGTGATCTTCCGTGTGTGGGTCTGACGGCTGCTCTCGCTGGATTTCGTAAACAACGATGTGATCTTCTGACTGGAGGCACTGGCAGCTGTCTCTTTGTGCATTTTCCCGAGATATGGCGCTTGCAGTCATTTGCTCCCCATGTCGATGGAGAAGTCTGAATTGCACACCGAGCAGTATACAAATCCAGGTCCATGTTTTTTGGATTGCAAAAGACAAGGCCAAGTCCGCGTCACGGCTGTTCAGAGCAAGTTACTTAGTTTTGAGTCGCAGGGGAGTTTACAGCTGCAGAGACCAAGCTGTGAATGCAGGTGAGGGAAAGGGGTGTTTTCTGCAGGCCGCTCCCACAAACCAGCTAACGCACTGTATTCGGCCAACTGAATGTCATCTGTGCATAGCTGGTCTGGCAGCAATGCGTTCGGCAAGGTTGAGCGGCCATTACAAATGGGGCTGTAGGTTTGATAATTAGTTATGTCATGAAAAATGTAATATATCTGCACTATTGAGATGACTGAATTGGCGAATTCCCAACAATTCTTTTAATACCAAACTCGACTGGGTTTTTTTTCTTGTAGATAACATAGATGCCGCATGAAAGCTTGTACGCAAGTGGTCAGGCAATATTAGAACAATGACAACAAACACAATATTGTGCAAAAATGACGTCATCACTTTCTGGGAAGTTAATTTTCCATAGTTAAGTAGTACACAAGTTTGATACATGCCTCTGCTCAGACTACAGCAACAAAAATATTGGATTACAAATGTGTAAAGCCTTGTTTGTTTGCCCTTTCACTAAGTGTCTCAATAAGGAGAGAAAATGTAAAGCTGTGGCGTGTATTTACTTCGGAACACTTGCTTCTTGCCTTCTTCCGTTGTGGCACAGTGGTTTTCGAACCCTCGTCGTCGGTTTCATGAAAACGTTTAGAAGATTTCTCCGCCATTTTCACAATCGCCGGCAAAAAATCGGTTGAAACTTGTCTTACAATGGCTGAACAAAAGGCTTCGAATGGCTGCGCACAGATGTGATGGCGCGTCGTGTTGGCCCACAGCACCACATTGTGACCAATCGCAAGTTCCGAACCATCTGTGGTTTCGGCTTGAGTCAAGGGAAGTTACTCTGTGGTCTCGGAAAGGTCTAGCAGTCGCCCAATTTTTCAAGTCTGGAATTTGCGTAGTTTTTCAATTTTCTTTTCCGTAATTTCGCACGGAAATCGTACCTCCGTAAGGGGGGGTTTAATTTCCGAAAGATTACGGACGTTTAGGGAAAGGGTAGGCAGGTCTGATGCGTGTATCATTCTTGCTTCTGATTGTTCTATATACTAAGCTTTTCACTGCAAAAAGCCTTATAGTGTTCCAGGAGAGAGATTTCTACTTATGTCATTTATAAAAATTTAAAGAAAAACAAGGGCCCCAGAACAGTTTCCCCGTTGTTTCACCTGACAAGACTGGTTTACAATGGGGTGACGACCTTCCCCAACAACTTCTGCGTTCTCCAACGAGAAATGATCTAGCCCATTTTAGCAAAGAACCGCCAAAGCCGATGTGTTCTAATTTTAAGCAGCGGCCCTCGGAAACCTTATCAAAGGCTTTAAAAAATCTAAAAAAATGCATTATTTGCTGTTGTTGTAAGCATTTATTAAAATCATTGAGATTTTTAAAAAGGAGTCCAAAACTCCTTCGCTGTCTAAAAACCAAAGCGGGGCGTTATTTAAAAAGTCATATTTGTCAAGATGGTCCATTTGTACTTATATTATGGTTCAAGTTTTTAGTATATGGATGTAAGAGATACAGTCTATATTTCTTGTTTTGTTTTGTCACCCTTTTTGAAAAAGGGGAAAAATCCCGCATCCACCATCAAGGTTTTTCCCCCTGGTCCGTGAAGTTGGGTAAAGTATTTGGATACCCACTCAATTCATTGGAAAAATTTTTAAGGCTTGCGGGAAAACACCATCGGCCAGTATTTTGTTTTCATTGATTTGGTCATAATTTAAAATACCCTGCTTTTTTTTATTTTGATTTTTTGCATTCAGGGTTTTCATCACCTTTTTATCAACTTTAAATTTAAAAAGGTTTTGGGTTGGAAAACTAAAAAAACGCTTTTTTTAAATTTTCTTTCCCTTCAGGGTCCTGTATTAGGTTATTTGGTTGTTTTCTCAGGTCTGAACCCCCTGTTGTCCTGTCTTTTACAGTACTTACCCCTTTTATTAAGACCTAATTTTTGTTTGATGATCACTTCTGAATCATGAATCAACTAATTGGGTGAGCAAACTAATTCTCTCAACCTCTCTTTTAAAATGTTTATACCTAACCGTATCTTTCTGAATTCATTTCGCTCAACAGCAAGATAGAAGAAAACTTTCAATACTTTTTTTCTGGACATCGAAAGTTAGAGGGGAAATCAGGAAGGAAAAAACAACTTAAATTTTCCGCTTCGCTCTCTGTTTTTTTCTTACCGGAAAAACATTTTTAAACCCGTACCAAGGAAACAACTAGGCTCGAAATTTACCAAATGGGGGGCTGGGCCACGTCCCTATAAAGCACAAAATCCTACACTGTGGTGGTCTGTCGAGTGCGAAAACTTTTTTTTTTTTAAAATAATTATTTCCCTCTTCATTATTTTCCTACTTTTTCCATAACGCACTCACAATAAATCAGGTTGATTTTTGTGGTAATGTATAGGCTTGGAATCAGAAAGAGAGAGAAAGAGAGAGAGAGATTGATTGATTGATCTTTAATACCCAAGGATGAAGATTTTAGGCCAAAGCCTAGTCTTACAATCTGTCCTTGTCATGCATACATTATTTCAGCACATATCATTCATACAGACAATTCAACATAGCAACATGATAATCTAATTCTACAATGATAAGCATACTACTCATAAAAGCACTAATGAGATGGGGGATGGTAAAACAAAAGGAAACTTACAAGCAAACAAAACTACACAAGAGAGAGGTCAGAGGAGGGTGGGGAAGAGAGAATGGTAGGTAGGGGAGGAAAAGGGATGGTAGACAGAGTGGGAGTGGGGATGAGCGATTTTAACGGAGTAGGTTTTATGTTGAGACGATTTATTCAAAGTATGGTTCACAGAAGACTTAGCAAATGGACGCTAATCATTGTAATCGAATAATTACTGAGACATAAAATACTGAGACATAACTACTGAGACATAAAATGTTTATGCAAATGTTCCTTGAAAAGTTTTAAAGTATTCATGTTTTGCAGATTCGGTGGAAGTGAGTTCCAGACATATGGTCCAGAGTAAGCTAGGCTTGTTTTGTATAGATCAATGCGTAGGTAGGGAAGAAGGAATTTCGTCGAGCCAGAAAAGCTGATCGATCTTGTAAAAAGGGCATTGATATAACATGGCATAGTATCTGTCAAGATTGTAAACATAAATGATGCCTTGTTGAATTCCAATTGCCTATTCAGAGGAAGTATGTTAGCGCTTTAGAGAGAGAGAGGGGGGGGGGGAGGGGCAGGGTAATCCAGCCAAGCAAGGTCGGTTAAAAGAAAGAAAAAGAAAACAAACAAACAAACACACAAAAGAAACACAAATTATTAATTCCCCGACCTTGGTCTTGGTGTCAACAGACTGCTGAAGGCCACGTCTTCCAGATCTGGTTAGAATGTCGTTGATACTAGAAGTGATGTAGTATTGATAATGTTTAGTAATGATGAATGAATAAAAGCAGACAAAGGGTTTGACCAAGTAATTATTTATTTCCATAAAGAGATGAAGCATGGTGAAGACAGTGCCTGAACTGACAAAATGAAATAGTGTAACTATTATGGCTAACAAAATCAATAGTTATACAAACTGGTAAAGGGACAGTGTATTTACAGCATGGTAAATTGATATGAAAATGAAATATCAGATGGTTTGACCATCAGCTGATATTAATGATTAAGCCATTCTTATCCTATGTAGCCTTGTGTTGACTATGTGTAAGTCACAAACACAAAATTCTCATCTATAGTGGGCTGAGTTTCAGTAAAGAGATGCATGCAGTTCTGGTTTCTGTGATGCAGGCAACCACTGACCAGGTACTCCAGAAAGCTTATATAGTTATAATAGGGATTTTTTTTTCTTTTTTACAAAAAGAAAAACAAAGAGATAAAAATTTTGGCCACCGACACTGAAACTCTTCTTTGATCAAACAGCAATCATTTACTCCCCTCAATAGACAGGTTGCCAGCAACTGGGAACGGAAAATTAGGCAAAAACATGCATCGCATGATTACTGCCTACGAATGACATATCTGGCAATCATTTACTACCCAATAAACACGCCCTGGCAAGCATGTTGGCCTACCTCCCCCAATAAACACACATCTGCAATCATTTACTACCCAATAAAAACGTGCCTGCAATAATTTACGCCCTCCAATAAACACACATCTTGCAATCATTGTACTACTCCCCAAAACACTGCCTGGCAATCCATTTAGGACTGGTCTTCCCCAATAACACGCATCTTGCAATCATTTTTTTTTTTTTATTCCCCAATAAACATCATGCCTGGCAAATAACTTATTACCCCAATAACACCTGCCTGGCATCATTTTACTCCCACATAAACATGTGCCAGTGTTGAAGTTACCTTTGCTTGGTGCGATGGTTCACTCGTGAACAGTCGAGGTGCCTACCTAGTTGCCTTTTTGGATTGTCTGCCATGCGTCGTGCTAGCTAGAACAAAGGCGGCATCCCGGCAGGCACGTATCCGGTGACGCATGCGCCGTGAGTTTTCCAACTTAAGGGAAGTTACTCCGACGCGTACTCTCGAAGTCATAATGCAACATCCTTTCCTTTTCAAAGAAAGATAAGAAGTCTCTAACACAACTGTAAATATAATCCTTTAAAAAAAAGTCCGTAACCAAACTAATAAGCTCAACTCACCATATTTACATATATAACAGTTCGTCTACTGTTTCACTTAGTAGACATAGTCTCTGTGCGGTTTTCTTTTTACCACCGTCCTGATCGCGTCGTCGTTGTTCCTGGTGTGATCTCGCCGTGGATATGAGCCTTTGGATGGGTGTTCTAGAGCCTTTATCTTGGGAGCTTCTCCGAGAGGCGACCGTGGCTCAGGTCTTTTGCAGTCGCAAGTCTTTGTACAGGTCATGGGGAACACGGTGTTTCTGCTTCTGGTGTGTTGTTCGGTTCTGGAGTGGACAGGAACTTCTTCAAGTGGGCTCTATGGCGGCGAATGACCATTCTTGTTGTTTCGACGTCATAGGACCGTCCTTTTTATTGACGATGGTTCCTGGCAGCCTCTCCTTCTTGCCTATGTTTTGAGTTTCATGACGACAGTTTCGCACCTCTTGGAGTGGTTTCGATGATCTTTCTTGGCTGCTGGTCATGACGCCTATTTGTGATTATTGATTTCCTTAATCTCCTTAATCCTTCTTTCAAGGATTCTTGTCGAGAAGATGACCACGCATTCGGAAGAAGCGTTCTAGTTCTTCGTTGAAGAACTTCTGTGAGGGGCTCGTGTTTGAATTCTGGCTGGGTTGTTTTCTGTAATTCAGTAATGCCCAGAATTGATCTCCCATCTTTGTTTCTTTCTTCAGGATCGACTTGGCTGTTTTTTACCGCTGATTCTGCCTTTCCGTTGCTTCTTCTGCTGGGTACGGTGAAGAGGGGAACAAGCCAAATCAAAAATTCTAGAGCAAATTCTTCTTGAAAGTTTTCGATGTATTGGCGGGCCGTTGTCTGAATATGACTGTGCCATGGCGTCCGTATCTTGCAAAATGAGCTTGAGAGTCTTGATGACCGTTGTTTGCTCTTTGTGTCATCTAGTCTGTCCTATTTCCGCAATAGATGGAAGTATAGTCTACTGTGACTAGATAGTCCTTTTCCATCACACACTCAAACAGGTCTACTCCCACATTCTCCATTGTCTGATGGTAGTTCAGCGGTTGAGAGTTTTCATGTTGGTTTGCTGATTGGAAACTCTGGCAAACTTAACAACCTGCTATGAACTGGGTAATACTCCTGTCATACCAGGCCAATACAAACACTCTCTAGCTCACCCCCCCCCCCCCCTCTTCGGCCATGCATCTATGCCTGAGTGTGTGTACTGCAGTAGTTTCTTCAACTGAATCCCTCATTGTCCAGGGTAAACAACAACCCTATCCACTTGATGATCAAGGCCTTTGTAACGGTCCATGCCCATACAATAAAAACAAGAAGGCGAGTCAAGCTTGTTTTTGGTTTCTTGTCAGTTGCTCAGTCCACACGCGTCCCGGAATCCCCGTGGCGCCCTCCATCCGAGTGACTTCATAATTCAACTTAACATACTAAATCGTACATATAAATTATAATAATCTACATCTTCCTTCTCAAGATTTTTTTTTTTCTATTTATTTATAAAATTTATTATAACTAAACCTGACAAATTAAATGAGAAAAATTTTAATAAATGTTAGCGAACCGC
>JAFLJL010014404.1:204455-247238 GCA_018398815.1 Conus ventricosus | reverse complement strand
TATTTAAATATTTGTTTAATTCCAGATACCTATTTCATTTATTAGTATTCACTTTCAGATCTATTTAGAATACAAAAAAAAAGAGAAAAAGAGGAATCCTCATTAAAACGAGGGACATGGAGGTTGGGGGGGGTGGGGGTGGGGGGGGGGTGGGGGCAGAAGGGTGGATGGCATCTTATCTGCTGGTCTAACATGCAGGTTGTGGAGTTTGGGAGGGGGGGGGGGGGGGGAACTGGGGGATGATTGTCAGTTGGTCATGATTGAAGAGTGGAAGGGGGGGGTGGTGGGGGGGGGGGGGGGGGGAGGGGGGCTGTAGGGGTGATTGTCTGTCAGGTTGTCTGATCAGGTGGAGGAGAGGGGGGGGGGGGGGGGCTGGTGGGTGATTGTCAGTTGGTCTGATTCAGAGAGTGGAAGGTGGGGGGGGGGGGGTAGTCGGTGATTGTCTGTTAGGTGGTCTGATACATAGGGTGGAAGGTGGGGGTGGGGCTTGGGAGGGGGGGGGGGGCAGGACTGGTGGTCAGCCATGGTCAGTGATGGCACTGTGCACTGTGAATCCATCAACACTGACATTATCACTGAGGAGTGGTCAGCCATGGTCAGTGATGGCACTGTGCACTGTGAATCCACCAACACTGACATTATGATTATGACTGAGGAGTGGTCAGCCATGGTCAGTGATGGCATTGTGCACTGTGAATCCACCACACTGACATTATCACTGACGAGTGGTCAGCCATCGTCAGTGATGGCCAGCGCAGCCCTCCCCTCCCCTCCCCCCCCACCCCAACACACACACCCCACACACAGAGTATCACCTGTCACCTGGAGTCAGCGACCACAAGATGCAAGCAATGCAGGTCACTCACTCACACACACACACACACACTCCACTCTCTCTCTCTCTCTCTCTGACTGAATGAAACCATAGGTTGTACTGACATTTAAACAAAATAAATACCAAATATTTCTGGGCGTTCGCTAACATTTATTCAAGATTTGTTTAGATTTCCACCTGCAGTCGTCTCACTTTGCAACTAAAATAATTATATAACACAAATTCAGAAAAATAAATTGAAAATAAATGAATTCTTAAAAAAGGACACTGTCAATTTGTTCTTTCAGAGATGAGCAAATTGTGAAAAAATGAAACACGATACTCAAATAGAATTGTAAGGTGACCAAAGTCCAACAAACACAAATATCACTCTCTTCCTCTCTCTCATACATGTATCTACTTACCCCCATCCCGAGAACCCTTCTCACACCTTATCATATCCATGATTAACCTTTACCTTTGACCGTGGGTCCTCCAGGACCCAGAGACACACTAAATCAACGATATCTCCTAAACTACTGAACATAAATCAATGAAACTTTATGTAATTGTTGATCACCTGGTTATGCACATGTACACATGAGGACGTTAATCTAAGTGAAAAGGTAATTTGTTTATTAAGGTGTTAATATCATTATAACACTCACGACGATACGGGTCGTGGAGGACCCATACATATTAAAGAGTCAGTGCCCTACGTGACTATTCCTCAACCGACGGCGCGGGTCGTGCAGGACCCATGATGTTCAAAGAGGAAGAAAGATGATTATTCTTCTCCCGACGATACGGGTCATCCACGACCCATTCTTTTCAAAGTAGAGGCGGAGTGTTGTTCCCGACGATACAGGTATACAAAACCTATTGGAAAAAACATCATAGGTCAGCTTGCTCTGAATAAACACATTTTTGTTGGATGTATGAAAAACTGCTCATACAGAAGACTAGATTTATCACAATATTACTGTTATGTTTTAGTGGATTCGTATAGAAAATACTCTGCCACTAAGAGAACTATAGGCCCAAAGCGAATCAGGTAGTTTCGGTTTTGAAATTCTGAGAACCAGTCGCTTTTGAAATTCCTAGAACCAGTCACTTTCGTTTTGGTTTGATATTCTGAGAATCTGTCGTGTGCTTGAGCCACTTGGACAATCGCATCACTCCACTCAACGGCTGCATGATTCTATTTGTCATTCTTCACTTCCAAAGAGCGGCAATATCCTTTCATTGCAAGAATGGAGAGCAGAGGTGAGTTGATGTTGTTTTATTGTTTTTTTTTTACTCTGTTTTTTATTTTCAACCCTTTGTTTTCACACACAGTGGTGTAGGCCTGTAATGATGTACGGTGATGTTGTTAGTCAATGTTATTTACCATGTCACGGTGAAAGCAATATAAAATTGATTTCTTATTTTCGTTTGCTCGATCATACTTGGAGGCCAGTTCTTACAACGAAATCAGTGGTCTTTTGATATTAAATGGAGAACTATCCCATGACTACTTGACGTCTGATTTTCATTCTCTCCTTCCCACACATGTTTTGTCACTGTCAATCTGTTCATGAAATTAATGGCCTTTGTCTTTGGTTGCAGGTGAGCAGGAGAGACCAAACATATTTGAGGCATTGACAGTAGCAGCAGGTGACTCTTTGGTGGACGAGGGCTTGTGTAAGTTATTGAACTCCTTCAGCGCAAACTGTGGATGCAGCTGCAGCCTCGGACACAGAAGAAGGCCTTGTCAGTGGAGACGATGAGACGAGTGAAGAGGAACCGCCTGCACCAGCAGACAGTGACACACCCAGTGAGGAATCAGATATGTCGGGGAAGAGGAGGAGAGGGGGAGGATGACCAGACTGCCACAACATTCACGGGTGAGACTGCCAAGGATGGGACAAAATGGAACAGGAATCCAAACCCCAACCAGGCAAGGACCCTTGCCAGAAATGTTTTCAGGGCTTCTGGCAATCAGGCAGTTGGTTGTCAGCATGCTAACAGTCCACGTGATGCTTACAGACTTTTTGTAACTGACAAAATGATTAGTGACATTGTCAAGTTTACAAACATTCAAGGTTCCCAAATCTTGAAGGAGAAGTGGAAGCCAATGGACATGGTTGAATGTGAAGGTCTCTTTGGTATGCTTCTTTTTCTGGGTACCAGGAAACAAAGTTTTGTGAACACTGAAACATTGTGGGACTCGGTGTATGGTTTCCCATGATCAGAGGGTGCATGAGTAGGAGACGTTTTCAGCTCCTCATGACACATTTGCGATTGGATGATAAAACTACTAGAACTGCCAGAAGGCAGAGAGACATTTTTGCCCCCTTCCGCGACATTTGGGACGAATTCATGAAGAACTTGTCCCAGCATTATGTCCCTGGCTGCTTTCTGACTGTGGACGAGCAGCTTGTGCCCTTCAGGGGACACTGCAGTTTCCTGCAAAACCTGCCATCCAAACCGGATAAATATGGCATCAAGTATTGCGGGTGGCTGATGCTCAGAACAACTTCCCATTGAAGGGCATCCCTTATTTGGGGAGAGCAGCTGGTCAACAAAGAGCAGTCAATCTGGGGTGCAATGTTGCCACTGACCTGGTCACGCCTTTCTTCAAAAGTGGGCGAAATGTCACCTGTGACAATTTCTTTACAGACACTGTCCTCACGGAGACACTTTTGAAGAATGGCTTGACCACAGTCGGCACTGTCAGGCAGAACAAGCGGTTCTTGCCAAACTCATTCAAGAGTAAAGCAAGGTTGCCTGTCCATGATAGTCGGTTCATGTACAAAAAGGACCATACCATTGTACAATACCAAAGCAAAAAGAACAAGCAGGTTGTGCTGATCAGCACAATGCACGACACTGGTGTTGTTGAGTCAACGCCAGCAAACACAAAAAGAAAACCAGAGATGGTTCTCTTCTACAATGACACCAAAGGAGCTGTGGATTCGCTGGACAAAATGGCACATGCCTTCACCACCCAAACGCAGAACGCAAAGGTGGCCAATTATCATGTTTTTTAACGTCCTTGACCTGGCCAACATTGCAGCTCGTGTCATCTGGAAGCTGCGTTTCCCAGAGCACAAGCTCTCAAAAGATGATGAGCGTGCTCCATTCATTAGGGCCATCAGTGAGGAACTTTCCTTTCCTCGGATGAAACGCCGTTGGCAACTGTCACATTGCCAAGAAGTCTGCATGAAACAGTGCAGAAGGTCATCCACAACTTTGAGGCAAAACTTGCTCCTCCTGAAGATACAAGGAAGGGTCGCAAGACACAGAAAGCTTCAGGGTCTGGGCAAAAGCAGGCTCTGTCCCAGGAAGGAGCCAGCTCATCAGAGAGCGCTCTCAAACGAAAACGCTGTCTCTTCTGCAGCTGGAAACGTGACAGAAAAACCCAGCAAAGATGCAGCAAGTGCAGCGAGTTCATTTGCACTGAACACACACACAAAGTGTGTCCATCCTGCATCAAATCAGTCAAATCAGACTAGGCAGCCAAACTCAAACTGAAGGGGCTGGATTTACCAGCTGATCTCCCAAGGCATGTGTATGGCACATATTTGTGTGTACGCGAGTATGTAAGGGTGTGCAAGCAAGTATGGAAGTATGCATGTGATCAATTCTAAAAGCAAAACAGACAACGAAAACATGTTTTCCAAGGGGAAGAATTTTTTTTTCATTCCAACTTTAATTAAGCACACTTCTTGCAGCTCTTGGGGGCTGTCGGTAGGTGGCATTGGCCAGTTCCTCCATCGTGACGTGGTACCCCTGAAACAGAATCAACAAGTTTTTTTGTTGAATCTTGTAATACGATCTATAGCTTGATTTGGAGTTGTATCATTCTGAATTAGTGCTGTTAGGTTGGCTTTGTTGTGGTTTTTTTACTTGATGATGTTGGTCAATATAGTAAGGAATGTCATTATTTTCTTGATTTGTGTCCTTTATACTTTTTTGTCAGCTAAATCAAAGCACATCGCAATGAATGTCACTATTTTCTTGAGTTGTGTCCTTTATAATGTTGTTTTGGTCAGCTTAATCAAAGCATATAGCAGATACACACATAGCTTGATTTGGAGGTGTATCATTCTGAATTAGTGCCGTTTTGGTTGCTTTTGTTTGTATTTTTACTTGACGATGTTGGTCAACATAGCAATGAATGTCATTATTTCCTTGATTTGTGTCCTTTATACTTTTTTCAGCTAAATCAAAATATATTCTTTCTGGGTATGCAGTCACTGACACTGATTAGAAACCATCTCAGTGTTGTGTGTGTTCTATTGGGAACACTCCAGATATAACAAACATGTAGTATAATTACCTTGTCGGTGTACTGCCCGTTGTAGGCACCGGCATCAGGGGGGTCGCCAAAGCGCTGGCGCACCGCCTCCCTGACCTCCTCTGGGTATACCAGAGTGCGCTCACCCTTTGTTGGAAGCTTGTCGACGAACTGAAACATTGGGTAAAAAAAATATGTTTCATGGTCACTCTCCAGTCTGTTACAAAACTATGTATCGGCCACATGACTGCACAGATACAAAGAAAACTTTAACAGGCTGGAGAATAAAAATTCATTTATGCAATATGTTTTACTATGTGTTGTCCTTTGTATTGTATTTCATCAAGGATCACCCCCTAAATATCGGTTGTTGTCATCTGTGAAGTGTTTGTAAACTTTTCCTTTTTTTTTTACTTTGTTATAATTAGTGTACTGAATAAAACGTGAATGTTGTTTTCTAACCTTGCATACATTCTTGTTTCTTTTTGTGTTTGGATCTGTGACAGATGAAAACATGGCGAATGGTTTAATATGTACCTGTAACTGACAACATGTAGTCTTTGTATGGAAACATGTTTCAAAGACAACATTGGTGAGAGTGAAAATGGGGGGGGTGAAGAGAGTAGAAAACCTACCATCAGGCTCCCCCAAAGAGCCCGGTAGACGTCCTTGCGACAGGTACCTACATGGAACAGTAAGTGCCTCAGCATGGGTGGCATCTCCAGTCTAGAACAAAGTGTCAGCGATACAGTCAGTTATAATTCCTATGCACTAGATGATGAAAAATGTATTACAGAAAATTTGGTGGAACTTTTATTCATCACTAGTCACACACTTACCATTTGGAACCAAGCCTTTCTCTAGCTCTGTCCATCTGTCTTATGTGCATGTCTGTCTGTCTGTCTGGGTGTGTAACTTTCCCTCTCTCTGTGTCCTCCCACCCCTCCCTGCTCTCTCTCTCTCTCTCTCACACACACACACACACACATGCACCAGAAGTGCACTTACATGGGCATGATACTGCATCCGCACTCATTATGCCTTGACGATTGAGTGTTCAAGTCTGTGTCTGTGGTACGCTTTTGCGTGTGTCTGTGCACTTTTACTTCTCAGCCTATTTCCGGTTTTCACTTTGTCGCTGATAGGTGTAGACTTAGTTCATGCAAAGAAGAACGACTTCAGTACAGTACTAGGCCTACTAAAAATTGTAATCCCAAGTCTGGTATCACACATGAAACAAGCGAGTTTAGGCAACTAACCCCAAACTGGTTAACCCATGAGACAAGCAAACATAAGGAAAACTTACCCCATACTGGTGAACAACTCTTCTAGGGTCGTCTCTGCCTCAGTCGCCATCTTTTTCTCGAAAAAAACAGCATGTTCACGTGGTCTATGATATTAGAGAATGTGGGTCGTAGAAGACCCACATGTCGGCTGAGGAATAGACACCTTGAGGCCTCTATAAAAAGTATGGTCGTGGAGGACCCGCATCATCGGTTGAGGAATAGAGACCTTGAGGCTTCTATGAAAAGTATGGGTCGTGGAGGACCACATCGTCGGTTATGCAAGGTTTTATGTGTGTTCTGGCGAAGGTTAAACAATCAGCAATTATCAGTCTCTCTCTCTCTCTTCCCCTCATCTGGGTGAGTACTCAGGAAAACACACACACACATACCACACACACATGCACGCATGCTTGCATAAATACACACGCACACACACACAGAGGCGCAAAAGTACATGCGCATACATGCGCACTCTCTCTCTCACACATCCACCCATGCACACAAACACACACACACACACACACACACACACACACACACACACAAAACACACCCACACACAAACACACATGTCCTCCTGAAAGACAGTGCCTTGCTCTACTTGTAAATCTGACATAATGCCATAATGCAATAATAGTTATAACCCACAATCATACTGACACATTCGCATCCGTCCACCTCCTCCCTTCTCTCTAACATCCATTTATGAATAGCATAATACATTATTTAGTTAAAAAAAACAAAAAACCTCTAACAAAAACTAACAAGAATGTTTTAAAATCATCAATCTTTTTTTTTTTAAATCCACAAACTTCCAATTGGAAGATTTCTTAATAAACATGCAGCTACTACTGCACTAGTCATTGCTCAGCCAGTCTTCCTGTTGGCTGC
Organism: Conus ventricosus; assembly: GCA_018398815.1. Taxonomy (NCBI): domain Eukaryota; kingdom Metazoa; phylum Mollusca; class Gastropoda; order Neogastropoda; family Conidae; genus Conus; species Conus ventricosus. The sequence continues at coordinate 239,965 of JAFLJL010014404.1, read as the reverse complement.
AATTCACTTGGAAGTGTAAGCGGCATATTCTGATAGTGAAGTGTTTCTTGCAGTGCTGCCCCCATACACTGACAAATTTATACCTGTGTTTCTTGTTGTGCTGCCCCCATACACTGACAAATACCTGTGTTTCTTGTTGTGCTGCCCCCATACACTGACAAATACCTGTGTTTCTTGCTGTGCTGCCCCCATACACTGACAAATCCCTGTGTTTTTTGCTGCCCCCATACACTGACAAATACCTGTGTTTTCTTGTTGTGCTGCCCCCATACACTGACAAATACCTGTGTTTCTTGTTGTGCTGCCCCATACACTGACAAATACCTGTGTTTCTTGCTGTGCTGCCCCATACACTGACAAATACCTGTGTTTCTTGCTGCCCCCATACACTGACAAATACCTGTGTTGCTTGCTGTGCTCCCCCCATACACTGACAAATACCTGTGTTTCTTGCTGTGCTGCCCCATACACTGACAAATACCTGTGTTTCTTGTTGTGCTGCCCCCATACACTGACAATACTTGTGTTTCTTGCTGTGCTGCCCCCATACACTGACAAATACCTGTGTTTCTTGTTGTGCTGCCCCATCACTGACAAATACCTGTGTTTCTTGTTGTGCTGCCCCCATACACTTGTGTTTCTTGTTGTGCTCCCCCCATACACTGACAAATACCTGTGTTTCTTGCTGCCCCCATACACTGACAAATACCCGTGTTTCTTGCTGCCCCCATACACTGACAAATACTGTGTTTCTTGCTGTGCTGCCCCATACACTGACAAATACCTGTGTTTCTTGCTGCCCCCATACACTGACAAATACCTATGTTTCTTGCTGCCCCCATACACTGACAAATACCTGTGTTTCTTGCTGCCCCCATACACTGACAAAATACCTGTGTTTCTTGTTGTGCTGCCCCCATACACTGACAAATACCTGTGTTTCTTGCTGTGCTGCCCCCATACACTGACAAATACCTGTGTTTCTTGTTGTGCTGCCCCATACACTGACAAATACCTGTGTTTCTTGCTGCCCCCATACACTGACAAATACCTGTATTTCTTGCTGTGCTGCCCCATACACTGACAAATACCTGTGTTTCTTGTTGTGCTGCCCCCATACACTGACAAATACCTGTGTTTCTTGCTGCCCCCTACACTGACAAACAGATGTGTTTTTTTCTGTGCAGGCCCCATGCACCGACAAATATTGCCAATGTCAACAGGAACTGATCAAGGACATAGATTAGTACAATAATAATACATATAGTAATCTGTCATTTGTGTGAAAGGCACACAGAGGCTGTCATATCTGCTGCCTACAAAAATTTGCCATTGCAGTTAAGCACCTACTGATCAACTATCCTATCAAACTCATTTTCACTCTGAATTCAGAGAACTCTGTACCAAAATTTTGCCAAATCATTGCTGATTCCAGCTGTTGGCTGAAGTATGTGATGCCTACATGACTTGAGCTTCTGATCTGAATAAAGGGAACTCAGGCAGTACATTTCTGCATGGATCCAAATGTTCAAGCTCCCTACATGGGATTAAGTACACTGTATCCCATCTCTTGCACTGCTTTTCAGTGCATATGAGACAGTCTCAAAAGGTGAAGCTGAATACAGGACATGAGGGCTACATTTTAAAAAATCATCTTTTATTTTTAATTTGTGTGTCAAGGCAGGCACAAAGCTCTTTTTCAGGAATTGGAAACTAGAAGATAGTTTAACTTGTTGTTCCGGAGTAATCTGGTCATAATGATAAGTGTCATGAAGTGTTGCGCGTGACAGTGGACAAAACAAATCAGTATAAAACATAACGAAATGCTTTGACTTTCAGTTATCCTTAAAGTACTGGTGAAAGTACTGCAAACTGACTTCTCGGACTGGTTTTATGTTTCTTGGCAGACTTAACGGATGTTTATCAGTATCACTGTTTTTGTCACTGTCACGCGCAACATGAGCCACTTCTTGGAATTTCACTTGTGAAATAAAAGCACAGAACACAAATACTCAAATATAGTCATTATTATTAATCAGATGCCAACATTCATTGAGAGAGTGTAAAACCATTTCACGTAATATGTTTCCTATTAAGGACAATTGCTTATGTTGGTTGTGACAAAATAGCAAAGGACAAAAATGCGAAATGTGACAATAAACAAAAGGAAGAGTTACTTATGAAAAAAGTCAAACAATGAATGACTAGCATGCACACTAACATATATTGGAAAAAGAAAGACCGTTTTCCTTATGAATCATGAAATTTAAGCATTGTGAAATGTCAGTTGTGACAGTGGACAAAACAAATTAGTACAAAACATAACGAAAATGCTTTGACTTTCAGTTATCCTTCAAGTACTGGTGAAATACTGTAAATTTACTTCATACAGACTGATTTGATGTTTCTTGGCAGACTTAACAGATGTTTATCAGTATCACTGTTTTTGTCCACTGTCACACGCAACATGAGCCACTTCTTGGAATTTCACTTGTGAAATATAAGCACAGAACACAAATACTCAAAAAATAGTCATTTATTATTAATCAGATGCCTATATTCATTGAAGAGAGTATCAAACCATTTCACAGAAAATATTTTCCGATAAGGAATTTCTTATGTTGGTTGTGACAGAATAGCTATGGACAAAAATTGGTTGTGACAGAATAACAATGAACAACAGGAACGGTTTATATGAAAAAGTCAAAATAATGAATGACTAGCATGCATACTAAACACAGATTTGAAAAAAGAAAGCCGTTTTCCTTATGAATCATGAAATTTAAGCCTTGTGAAATGTCAGTTGTGACAGTGGACAAACAAATTAGTACAAAACATAACGAAAATGCTTCGACTTTCAGTTATCCTTCAGTACTGGTGAATACTGTAAATTTACTTCATACAGACTGGATTTGATGTTTCTAGGCAGACATGATGAATGTTTATCAGTATCACTGTTTTTGTCCACTGTCACACGCAACATGAGCCACCTTGGAATTTCACTTGTGAAATATAAGCACTAGAAACAAATACTCAAATATAGTCATTATTAATCAGATGCCTATATTCATTGAAGAGAGTATCAAACCATTTCACAGAAAATATTTTCCGAAAAGGACATTTCTTATGTCGGTTGTGACAGAATAGCAATGGACAAAAATATTGGTTGTGACAGACTGACAATGAACAAAAGGACGGTTACATATGAAAAAGTCAAAATAATGAATGACTAGCATGCACACTGAACATGAATTTTAAAAAAGGAAAAAACATTTTCCTTATGGATCAGGAAGTTTAAGCATTGTAAAATGTCAGTTTTGACAGTGGACAGGAAAAAATGGGGTTATATAATACACAATAAAAATGGCTGAATTTTATGTTATCTTCCAAGCAATGGTTGGAAGGTTCAAGGTGTGCTTCAAACTGATTGTTTAGTGTCTTCATGGATATTAGTATGTTTTTCTCCACTGTCATTCTCATAAGAAATCGTTTCTGGGATTATACTTATATAGCACACACATAATCAAACATAATCAAGTACATTCATTGTCAATGTTACTGAATTACACTTTAAAAACACCCCACACACACACACACAAAAACAGCACATAAAGAGTCAAATAAGCATTATCAATGTTATTGTACAAATCCTGCTTTCAGTTTCACTGAACAGTTCTGAGCAATTTCAGTGAATGACATGGGGAAAAAATTATAGGGGAAAGTAACAAAATTGGCACATAAAAAATGACCAGCATACACACCCAACGTGAATGAAAAAGGAAAAGAATTCACTTTCTCAGCAAGAAAATGATGGGAGAAAATAGAAAACCGCAAACATTTTGCTTACAAAAGTGTAGACATGTGTGTCTCACTCGACTCGTAGTTAGTAGCAGACGACAGACCACTCAAGATATGGGTACTTGCATAGTTTCGTATTCGCAACGCGCATGCGTAATGGGTCGGGCAGACGAGGCTGTCCCAGAACTTGTACCATGTGTTTTGTGCCTGAATAAATACTACAAGAAAACAACAAACACGTGTTGATTGTGTATGTTGTGTAACAGTACCCGCTACAGAACATGACATGGTGCAGCGGAAACAAATAACAAGTAACTGTAAGTACTTCATTTCATTAGCATATTAGAAATGAACGATCGTTGACCAGTGCCCGCATCGGTACACAGTGACGTAATCGGCAGACCCCTCAGCTACTCTATCTCACACAGTGGGAGGACTGGTGCAGTCAAAAGTGTCTCGGCGCGGAGCACGGCTTCTTCTAACAGTACTTCGGTTTCTTTTCTTCCTAAAAGACTGGTTCACTCAAAACGAGTAGATCACCAGCGCCAAGCTGCCAACAGAGTGCCGCACTATGGCCCCAAAGACCCCCACAGCTGAACTGGGATGCCCCAATGCAGGGAGGCCTTCACACTTTTCCAACAGAAATGAAACTGTACTTTACGGCCAAGAAAGTCACCAATCCGGAAGAGCAAGTCGCGCACATCTCCTCCAAGTAGGAGAGGAGGGGCTCGCGGGCAGCCTCCCCTCCGAAGAGACAGATGCAGCCAGTCAGTGTTATCAACAAAACAAGAACATGTCTTGCTGAATCTTCTGCATCACAGATGAGGTGCATAAATTGAGATGTTTTCACTAAAATGACTGCCTTTGTATGTTTGTTAAGGAGGCATGTCTATTTAATATATTTGTTTAATTCAGTTACCCTATTTCATTTATTAGTATTCACTTTCAGGATCTATTTATGAATACAAAAAAAAAAAGAGAAAAAGAGGAATCATCATTAAAACGTGGGACATGGAGGTGGGGGTGGGGGTGCTGGGGTCGTGGGGGGGGGGGTGGGAGGGGGCAGAACGGGTGGATGGCATCTTATCTGCTGGTACTAACATGCAGGTTGTGGAGTTTGGGAGGGCGGGGCGGGGGGGGGGGAGGGGAACTGGGGGGTTGATTGTCAGTTGGTATGTTTCAACAGAGTGGAAGGTGGGGATATGGTGGGGCGGGGGGGGGGGGGGAGGGGTGGTCTTAGGGGGTGATGTCTGTCAGGTTGTATGATCAGGTGGTGGACGAGGGTGGGGGGTGGGGGATGGGGCTGTGTGGGTGATTGTCAAGTTGGTCTGATTCAGAGAGTGGAAGGTGGGTGGGGGGGGGGTTGTCGGGGATGGTCTGTTAGGTGGTCTGATTCATAGGCGTGGAAGGTGGGGGGGGGGGCTTGGGTGGGGGGGGGGGGGCAGGACTGTGCGTCAGCCTATGTCAGTGATGGCACTTCTGCACTGTGAATCCAATTCAACACTGACATTATCACTGAGGAGTGGGTCAGCCATGGTCAGTGAAGGCACTGTGCACTGTGATCCACAACTCTGTACATTATGTTTATGACTGATGGAGTGGTCAGCCCATGGTCAGTGATGACTGTGTGCACTGTGAATCCACCAACACTGTCATTATCACTGACGATGTGTACAGCCATGTTCAGTGATGGCCAGCGCAGCCCTCCCCTACCCTCCCCCCACACCCAAACACAACAAACACCACACAACACTGAGTATCACCTGTACCTGGAACGGTCAGCGACCACAAGATGCAAGCAAATGCAGTGTCACTCACTCACACACACACACACACACTCACCACTCTCATCTCTCTCTCTCTCTGAACTGAATGAAACCATAGGTTGTATGACATTTTAAACAAAATAAATTACCAAATATTTCATGGGCGGTTCGCTAACAATTTATTCAAAGTTTTGTTTAGTTTTCCACCTGCAGTCGTCTTCCACTTTGCATCTAAAATAATTATATACACTAATTCAGAAATTATAAAGTTTGAATATAAATGTATTCTTAAAAAGGTAAAGTGTCAATTTGTTCTTTCAGTGTGATATTTGTGAAAAATGAAACTCGATACCTCAAATAGATATTGTAAGGTGACCAAAGTCCACAAACACTCTAAAATATCACTCTCTTCCTCTCTCTCATACTATGTATTACTTACCCCCATACCGAGATCCCTTCTCAAACGTATTCACATATCCTTGATTAACCTTTACTTTGGACAGTGGGTCCTCCAGGACCCAGAGACTCACTAATCAACGATATCTCCTAAACTACTGATCTAAATAATGGAACACTTTATGTTATGTTGTATCACCTGGTTATACACAATGTACAACATGAGGACGTTAATCTCTAAGTGAAAAAGGGAATATGTTTTTTTAAGGGTTAATATTTTTAACACTCACGTCGATTCGGGGTGTGGTGGACCTTTCATTTAAGAGTCTGTGCCATAAGTGACTACTGCTCAAACCGTCGGCGCGGGTCGGCAAGGACCCTGATTTTCTCAAGAGGAAGAAAGATGATTTTTCTTCTCCGGGAAGATAAGGGGTCATCCACGACCCATTCCACTTTTCAAAGGAGAGCGGAGTGTTGTTCCCGACGTTACTGTATACAATACATATTGGAAAAAAAAAATCATAGGTACAGGCTTGCTCTGAATAAACACATTTTTGTTGGATGTTATGAAAAAACTTCTTCATACAGAAGATAGAATTTATCCAAACTTTTACTGTAATGTTTTTGTGGTTTCGTATAGAAAAATACTCTGCACTAAGAGAACTATTAGGACCCAATGCGAATCAAGGGTGTTTTGGTCTTTGATATTCTGGAGAGAAATCAGTCGCTTTTTGAATTTCCACTAGAACCAGTCACTTGTCATGTTTTGGTTTTGATACTCTGAGGAAAATCTGTCGTGTGCTTGAGCCACTTGGCAATCGCATTCACTCCACTCAAGGCTGCATGATTATATTTGTCTTTCTTCACTTCAAAGAGCGGCAATTATCCTTTTCATTTGCAAGATTGGAGAGGAGAGGTGTGTTGATGTTGTTTTATTGTTTTTTTTTACTCTGTTTTTTATTTTAACCCTTTGTTTTCCACACAGTGGCGTGTAGGCCTGTAATGATGTTCGGTGTTGTTGTTTGTCAAGGTTATTTACTATGTCACGGTGGGAAAGCAATTTAAAATTGATTTCTTATTTTCGTTTTGTCGATTCATACTTGAGAGGCCAGGGTTCTTACATCGAAATCAGTGGTCTTTTGATATTAATTGGAGAACTATCCCATGACTACTTGACGTTATTTTCATTTCTTCCTTCCCACACTTGTTTTGTCACTGTTCTATCTGTTCATGATTTATCTGGCCTTTGTCTTTGATTGCAGGGGTGCAGAGAAGTGACCAAACATATTTGTGGCATTGACAGTAGCAGCAGGTGACTCTTTGGTGGAAGTGGGCTTGTGCTAAGTTATTGAACTCCTTCAGCGACAATTCTGTGGATGCAGCTGCAGCCTCGGACACTGAAAGTGGCCCTTGTCTCGGGAGACGATGTGAGACGTGTGATGGTGTAAACAGACCTGCACCAGCAGTCAGTGTACACAACTAGTGAGGAATCTGATATGTCGGGGGCAAGAGGAGGGAGAGGGAGGAGGATTGTCCATGTACTGCCAAAACATTTCACGGGTGAGAGACTGCCATAGGATGGGACCAAATGGACAGGAATCCAAAACCCAACCAGGCTAGGACCCATTGCCTGATATTTTTCAGGGCTTCTGGCAATCAGCAGTTGGTTGTCAGCATGATAACAGTACTAGTTGATGCTTAAAGAACTTTTTTGTAACTGGACAAATGATTAGTGACATTGTCAAGTTTACCTAAATTCAAGGTTCCAAATTCGTTGTAAGGAGATGTGGAAGCAAATTGGACTTGGTTGAATGTGAAGGTCTCTTTTGTATGATTTCTTTTTTGGGTACCAGGAAAAACAATGTTTTGTGAACAACTGTAACATTGTGGGACTCAGGTGTATGGTTTCCCCATGATCAGAGGGTGCATGTGAGGAGACGTTTTCAGTCCTCATGACACATTTGGATTGGATGATACACTACTAGTACTGCCAGAAGGCCAGAGAGACTTGTTTGCCCCCTTCCGCGACATTTTGGGCGAATCATGAAGAAATTGTCCCTGCTTTTTGTCATGGCTGCTTTTCTGACTGTGGACGAGCAGTTGTGCCATTCAGGGGGACACAGGCCGTTTCCTGCAAAAACTGACCATCACCAAAACCGGTATAAATTTGGCATCAAAGTATTGCGGGTCGGCTGATGATCTGAACAAACTTCCAATTGAAGGGATGGCCCTTATTTGGGGGAGAGCAGCTGGTCACAAAGTGCAGTCATATCTGGGGTGCATGCCTTGCCCACTGACCTGGTAACGCCTTTCTTCTATATGGTGGTGCGAAATGTCACCTGTGACGATTTCTTTACCGACACTGGTCCCTCTCGGTGCACTTTTGAAGGAATGGCTTGATACACAGTAAGGCACTGTTAGGCAGAACCAAGCGGTTTCTTGCAAAACTCATTCAAGAGTGTAACTGCAAGGTTGGCCTGTCCATGGATAGTCGGTTCATGTTCAAAAAGGTCCATACCATTGTACTTTACCAAGCAACAAGAACAAGCAGGGTTGTGATGATCTGCACAATGCACGGACACGGTGTTTGTTGAGTTCAACGCCAGCAAACACAAAAAGAAAACAGAGATGTTCTCTTCTTCACTGACACCAAAGGAGTGTGATTAGCTGGACAAATGGCACATGCCTTCACCACCAGCGCTAGAACGCATAGGTGTCCATTATCATGTTTTTTTTAACGGTCCTTGACATGGCCAACATTGCAGCTCGTGTCATCTGGGAAGCTGCGATTACCAGAGCTCTAAGCTCTCATATTGATGAATTGAAGGGCTCCATTCAGTTAGGGCCTTCAGTGAGGTACTTTCCTTTCTCGGATGAAACGCCGTTTTGGGCAAATGGCACATTGGAAAAAGAAGTCTGCCATGAAAAGTGCAGAAGGTCATCCACAACTTTGAGGCAAACAACTTGCTCTCCAGAAGATTAAAGGAAGGGTCGCTAAGTCACAGAAAGCTTCAGGGTCTGGGCAAAAGCAGGCTCGTTCCCCAGGATTGGAGACAGACTCATCAGAGAGCGCTCTCAAACGAAAACGCGTGTTCTCTTCTGCAGCTGGAACGTGACAGGAAAACCCTGCAAAGATGCAGCAAGTGCAGCGTGTTCATTTGCACTGAACACTCACACATAGTGTGTCCCTTCCTGCATCATATCAGTTCAAATCAGACTAGGCAGCATACTCAAACTGAGGGGCTGGAGTTTACCAGATGATCTCCCAAGGCATGTGTTATGGCTCATATTTGTGTGTAAGCGTGTATGTAAGGGTGTGCAAGCAAGTATGGAAGTATGCATGTGATCTAATTCTAAAAGCAAACAGACAACAGAATTATCTATGTTTTCCAAGGGGTAGGAATTTTTTTTCATTCCAACTTTTATTAAGCACACTTCTTGCTGCTCTTGGGGGGCTGGCGGTTGGTGGCAGTGGCCAAGTTCCTCAATCGTTGTCGTGGTACCCTGTAAACTGAAATCATAACAAGTGTTTTGTTGAATTTTGTAATACGATCTATAGCTTGATTTGGAGTTGTATCATTCTGATTTTGTGCTGTTTAGGTTTGGCTTTGTTGTGGTTTTTTTTTTTTCTTGATGATGTTGGTATATATAGTAAGGAATGTCATTATTTTCTTGATTTGTGGTCCTTTATACTTTTTTTTGTCAGCTAAATCAAAGCAACCCGCCACCAAATTCGCAATGAATGTCACTATTTTCTTGAGTTGTGTCATTTATAATTGTTGTTTTGGTCAGCTTAATCAAAGCATATAGCAGATACACAATAGCTTGATTTGGAGGGGTATATTCTGAATTAGTGCCGTTTAGGTGTGCTTTTTGGTTTGTTTTTTTTACTTGAGATGTGGTCAATCATAGAATTGAATGTTATTATTTCTTGATTGTGTCCTTTATTACTTTTTTCAGCTAATTCTAAATTTTATTTTTATGGGTATGCAGTCACTGACATACTGATAGATACCTTATCTGTGTTGTGGGTGTTTCTATGGGAACAATAAGATATATAATCAATCATGTAGTATAATTACCTTGTCGGTGTATGCCAGTTGTATGGCACCGGGAAGCTGGGGGCGTAAGCCACAAGCGCTGGCGCACCGACCTCATGACCCCTCCCATGGGATTACCAGAGTGCGCTCACCCTTTGTTGGATGCTTGTCGGACGAACTGAATATTGGGTTAAAAAATTTGTTTATGGGTCACTCTCCAGTCTGTTAACAAAAATATGTATCGGCAACTGGAGATGCTCAGATACAAAGAATCTCTTTAACAGGTGATGTGTGTATTTATAAATTAATTTATGCAATTTGTTTTATATGTGTGTCTTTGTATGTTTTTCATCAGAAGGTTCACCACTAAATATAGGTTGTTGGTAATCTGTTGAAGTGTTTGTAAAAACTTTTTCCTTTTTTTTGTACTTGTTAGAATTAGCTGTACTGAATAAAACAGTAATGTTGTTTTCTAAAACCTTGGCATTACATTCATTGTTTTTTTTGTGTTTGTTCTGTGACAGATGAATAACCATGGCGATTGGTATAATATGTACCTGTAAATGAATCATGTAGTCTTTGTTGGGAAACATGTTTCAAAGGTCAACATTGGTGAGTGTGTAAATGGGGAGGCGTGAAGTGAGTATAGAAAACCTACCATCTGGACTCACCCCAATGAGCCCGGTAGGACGTCCTTGGAAGGTACCTACATGGGAACAGGTAAGTGCCTAAAGCATGGGTGGCTTTCAGTCTAGAACAAAGGTGTCTGCCATTCTAGTCTGTTATAATTCCTATGCACTAGATGTGAAATATGTATTACAGAAAAATTTGGTGGATGGAACTTTTTATTCATCATAGTCACTCCACTTACCATTTGGAACCCAAGCCTTTCTCTTGCTCTGTCACTTCTGTTGATGGGCAGTCTGTCTGTCGGTCTGGGTGTGTAACTGTCACTCTATCTGTGTCCTACCACACCCTCCCTGCTCTATCTCTCTCCTCTCTTCGAAACACACACATCACAATGCACCTGAAGTGCACTTTCATGGGCATGATTACTGCATCCGCACTCATTATGACCTTGTCGAGTAGAGTGTTCAAAGGTCGGTGTCTGATGTACGCTTTTGCGTGTGTCTTGTGCACTTTTATCTTCTCGCCTATTTCCGGGTTCTTCTCTTTGTCGATAGAGGTGTAGACTTTGGTCATGCTAAGGAAGAACGAGCTTCTGTACAGTACTAGGCCTACTTATTCATTGTAATCCCAAGTCTGGTATCACAAATGAAACAAGCGAGGTTTAGGCAAACTAACCTCCAAAATGGTTAACCCATGAGACTAGCAAACATAAGGCAAATTAACCCCTATCTGAGTGAGAACAACTCTTCTAGGTCGTACATCTGCCTCAGTCGCCATCTTTTTCTCGTTAAAAAAAAACAGCATGTTCACGTGGTCTATGTATTTAGAGAATGGGGTCGTAGAGACCCACATTCGGCGGTGAGGAATAGACACCTTGTGGCCTCTTATAAAAAGTATGGGGTCGTGGAGGACCCGCCTCATCGGTTGAGGAGGAATAGAGACTTGAGGCTTCATATGAAAAGTATGGGTCGTGGAGGACCCACATCGTCGGTTATGCAAGGTTTTATGTGCGTTCTGGAGAAGGTTAAAACATTCAGCCAATTTTCAGTCCTCTCTCTCTCGCTTCCCCTCATCTGGGTGAGTACTCAGGAAAACACCCAACACACATAACAAACTCACATGCACGCATGCTTGCATAAATAACACACGCACACACACACAGAGGCGCAAATGGTACATGCCTTTCTCTGCGCCACTTCTCTCTCCTCACACATCCACCTTGCACACAAACACACTCACACACACACTCACACACACACACACACAAACACACACACCTCACACACAAAACACTATTGTCTCTGAAAGACAGTGCCTTGCTCTACTTGTAAATCTGAATAATGCCATAATGCATTAATAGTTATAAACCCAACAATCATACTGTCACATTTCGCATCCGTCCCACCCCTCTCACATTCTCTATAAATCCATTTTTGAATAGACTTAATACATTATTTGTTATAAAAAAAAACATATAAAATCCTATTAAAATAACTACGATTGTTTTAAATAATCTTCAATCTTTTTTTTTCTTAAATCACAAACTTTCCAATTGGATGATTTCTGTTTATAATGACATGCAGCTATACGCACTAGTCAGTGCTTAAGCCTGTCTTACATGTTGCTGCAACTTCACTTGGTAGTGTAAGCGGCATTTTAGGATTATGTGATGTGTTTCTTGCAGTGCAGCCCCCTGAGGTACAATGACAAATTTATACCTGTTGTTTCTTGGTGTGCTTGCCCCCTTACACTGACTAATACTGTGTTTCTTGTGGTGATGCCCCCATTCCACTGAAAAATACCTGTGTGTCTTGCTGTGCTGGCCCCATACAATGACAAATACTGTGTTTTTTGCTGCCCACATACACTGACAAAATACCTGGGTTTCTTTGTCTGTGCATGCCCCATACACTGACAAATACCGTGGCTGTCTTGTTTGCTGACCCATTCCATGACAAATACCTGTGTTTATTGCTGTGCTGCCCCAGTACTCTGACATATACCTGTGTTGCTTGCTGCCCAATACATGACATAATACCGGTGTTGCTTGTGTGATGCCCCACTACATGTCAAATACTGTGTTCTTGTGTGCTGCCACCATACACTGGAACAATTACCTGTGTTTATTGTTGTGCTGGCCCCCAGACACTGGACAATTTACTTGTGTTTCTTGCTGTGCTGCCCCCATTACAACTGTCTATTTCCTGTGTTTCTTGTTGTGATGCCCAATTTACACTGACAAATACTGTGTTTCTTGTTGTGCGGCCCCCATACACTGTGTTTCTTGTTGGGCTGCCCCATACACTGTCAAATACTGTGTTTCTTGCTGCCCCATACACTTGACTAATACCCGTGTTTCTTGCTGCACCCATACACTGACATATACTGTGTTTCTTGCTGTGCGCCCCCAGACACTGACCAAATACCTGTGTTTCTTGCTTGCCCCCATACACTGACAATTACCTATGTTTCTTGCTGACTGCACCCATACATGAAAAATACCTGTGTTTCTCTGCTGCCCCCCAATACACTGAAAAATACTGTGTTTCTTGTTGTGCTGCCCACTTACGCCATACAATATACCTGTGTTTCTTGCTGGTGCTGCCACCCATTCAATGACAAATACCTGTGTTTCTTGTTGTGCTGCCCCCATACACTGACATATACACTGTGTTTCTTGCTGCCCCCATACACTGTCAAATACCTGTATTTCTTGCTGTGCTGCCCCATACATGTCAAATACCTGTGTTTCTGTTGTGCTGCCCACATCACTGACAAATACCTGTGTTTTTGCGGCCCATCCACTGACAAACAGATGTGTTTTTTTCTGTGCTGGCCCATGAACGACAAAATATTGCCAATGTCAACAAGGAAAATGATCAAGGACATAGATTAGTACATTAATAATAATTTAGTAATACTCGTCATTTGTTGTGACAAAGGCACACAGAGGCTTGTCATATCTGCTTGACTACCAAAAATTTGCCATTGCACGTTAGCAATCGAATGATCAACTATCATATAAAAAATCATTTTCACTCTGAAATTTCAGTGAACTCTGTTCCACAAATTTTGCCAATGCATTGCTGATTCCTGCTGTTGGATGAAGTATGTGATTGCCTTCATGACTTGAGACTTCTGATCTGAATAAAGGGAACTCAGGCAGTACATTTCTGCATTGGATCAAATGTTTCAAGCTCACTACATGGGATTAATGTACACTGTATCCCATCTCTTGACACTGCATTAGTGCATATGATGACAGTCTCAAAAGGTGAAGCATGAATACAGGACAAGTCGTGCTACATTTTGAAAAATCATTCTTTTATTTTTAATTTGTGTGTCATGGCAGGCACAAAGGCCGCTATTTTTCAGGGAATGGGAAACTAGAGATAGTTTAACTTTGTTTTCCGGAGTTAATCTGGTAATAATGATAAAAGTGTCATGAAGTGTTGCGCGTTGACTGTGGGACACAACAAAGCAGCATAAAACATAAGATAATGCTTTGACTTTAAGTTTTCCTTAAAGTACTGGTGAAGTACTCGCAAACTGAATTCTATTCGGGACTGGTTTTTTGTTTCTTGGCAGATCTTAACGAGATGTTTTTTCTGTTTCACTGCTTTTTGTCACCTGTCACGGCAACATGAGCCACTTCCTTGGAATTTCACTTGCTGAAATAAAAAGCACAGTAACAACAAATACTCAAATATAGTCTTTTTTTATTAATCAGATGCCACACATTCATTGAGTAGAGTGTAAACCTTTTCTCGTATTATGTTTCTATTAAGGACAATTGCTGATGTTGGTTGTTGACAAAAATAGCAAAGGAACAATAAATTGCGAAATGTGTTGGGGGACCCCCCCCCAAATTTAAAAAACAAATGGAAAGAGTTACTTTTGAAAATAAAGTCAAACAAATGAATGACTTGCATGCACATAAACATATATTGGAACTAAAGAAAGTCCGTTTTCTTATGATTCATGAATATTTATGCATTGTTGAAATGTCAGTTGTGACAGTGGACAAAAACATATTAGTACATAACATTTATCGATAATTGCTTTGACTTTCAGTTATCCTTCATGTCACTGGTGAAATACTGTAAATTTACTTATACAGCACTGATTTGATGTTTCTTGGGCTCAGACTTTAAACAGATGTTTCATCAGTTTAATGTTTTGTCACTGTCACACGATAAATGAGACACTTTCTTGGAAATGTCACTTGTGAAATATAAGACAAAGAACACAAAATACTCACAAATATAGTCATTATTATTAATCAGATGCCTATATTCCATTGAAGTGAGTTTCAATAAACAATTTCACAGAAATATTTTCCGAGATGGAATTTCTTATGTTGGTTGTGAAAGATTAGCTATGGACTAAAATTATTGGTTTGGGACAGAATAACAATGAACAACTGGAACGGTTATATATGAAAAGTCAAAATAATGAATGAATAGGCTTGCATACTAAACACTGATTTGCAAAAAAAGAAAGACGTTTTCTTATGATAATCATGATATTTATGCCATGTGAAATGTCAGTTGTGGACAGTGGACAAACAAATTAGTACAATAATATCGTAAAATGCTTGACTTTCAGTTATCCTTCATCGTTTCTGGTGAATTACTGTAAATTGTACTTTCTTACAGGACTGTTTGATGTTTTAGGCAGACTTGATGAATGTTTATCAGTGTCACTTTTTTGTCCACTGTCAAACGCAACAGGAGCCTCCCTTGGAATGTCACTTGTGAAATATAAAGCTCAGATCAACAAATAATCAAATTTAGTCATTATTAATCAGATGCCTATATTCATTGAAGAGAGTATCAAAACCATATCACAGAGAAAATATTTTCCGGAAAAGACATTTTCTTTTGGCGGTTGTGACAGAATTGCAATGGACAAAAATATTGGTTGTGACAGGGACTGACAATGAACAAAAGGACGGTTACTTTGAAATAAGTCAAATATAATGAATGGACTTGACATGAACATGTACATGAATGTTTAAAAAAGGAAAAAACATTTTCCTTATGGATCTGGAAGGTTAAGCATTGTAAATTGTCAGTGTTGACTTTAGTGGACAGGAAAAAATTGGGGTTATATATATACACATATAAAATGGGCTGAATTTTATGTTATCTTCCAATCCATGGTTGGACGGTTCAAGGTGTGCTCTCATAAGAGTGTTTAGTGTCTCTTGGATATTTGTATGTTTTTCTCAACTGTCATTCTCATTTAGATACCATGTTTCTGGGATTAACCTATATAGCACCCACATAATCAAACATATTCAAGTACATGCATTGTCAATGTTACATTAATTCACTTTAAAAAACCACACACTACAACACCACACAAAAACAGCTCATAAGAGTCAAATATAGCATTATCAATGTTTTTGTTACAATTCCATGCTTTCAGTTTCACTGTACAGTTCTGTGCAATTTCAGTGAATGACATGGGGGAAAAAAATTATAGGGGAAGTACAAATTTGGCACATAAAAAAATGACCAGCATACACACGAACGTGAATGAAAAAGGAAACGAATTCACTTTCTCAGCTAAGAAATTGTTGGAGAAAATAGAAAACCGCAATCCTTTTGCTTCATAAGTGGCTTATGACATAGTGTGTTTCTCTGACTCGTAGTTAGTAGCAGACGACTGCAGCCCACTACTTAGATATGGGTACTTGCATAGTTTCGTATTCTGCATCGAGCATGCGTATAATGGGTCGGGCAGACGTGGCATGTCCCAGTAATTGTACCATGTGTTTTGTGGCATGAATAAATACTACAAAGAAACAACAAAAACAGTGTTGATTGGTGTATGGTGGTGTAAACATTTCACGCTGACAGAACTTGACTTGGTTGCTGAGGAAAAACAAAATAACAAGTCAACTGTATGTAACTTCTTTTCATTAGCATATTAGAAATTGACGTTCGGTTGACCACGTTCGCCCGCTTCGTACACAGTGAGTAAGTCGGAAGACCCCTCAGCTACTACTATCTCACACTGTGGTGAGGTCTGGTGCAGTCATAATGTGTCACGCGGCGCGGAGCACGGTCTTCTTCGTATCAGTAATTCGGTTTCTTCTTCTTCCTAAAAGACTGGTTTCACTCAAATACGAGTTGTTCACCAGCGCCATGTGCCAACTGAGTGCCCGCACTATGGCCAATACGACCCCCACAGCTGATCTGGGATTGCCCCACAATGCCAGGGTGGCCTTCACACTTTTACACAATCTAGGAAAAATGAAACTTGTACTTTAACGGGCCAAGAAAGTCACCAATCCGGAAGAGCAATCGCGCACTTTTCACTCCATGTGGAGAGGAGGGGGCTCCGAGGTACTATGCCCTCCCCTCTCAGATGAAGGGACAGAAGCAGCAGATTCAGTGTTGAACAAACTCAAAGAACTGATGGGTTGCCGACGGAAATTCCGCCACCATGTGAGCGCTACAGTCTCATGGGGATTCAAGACCTACAACCTGAAGTAACGCTGGACAGCTTCATCACTAAGAGCAAGACACCACGCAAGATACGTCGCGGTACTTTAGCACCAAGGTGGAAAGCGATCTAACGGCTTGCTGTTTGAGCTGATCTTAGCAGGCACACCAGTTGAAGACTTCCGCAAGGCCCTCCTCTTCTAATGATATAAGGGCTTCACGCTCCAGGAGGACCTCCAACTTGGAACGCCGTTCGTGGCCACGGCCTCTATCCTCAAGCAGCCTTGCAGTCCTGGAGAGCCTCAACAATGGAATTTCAATTGAGGCCATCTCAGCTCAGTGCCCTTCCGAAATTGTGTGGAGAAAAAACAGGCGCCTCGGAGAGGCCAGCGTTTGGCTCAAACATGCAGTGCCTCTGTGGTTAGACAACAACTGGTCGATAGGTCTGCCGATCTGTCCCCAGCAAGCCTAGTGAACGCTAAAAGAAAGGACAAAGCAGAGGTTCCCAGGCAACCGTAGGCATGGAAACCTGGCCAGAAGAGATGTCCATGTAGCTCCAGGAAGCGCGCACAAGAATAGATAGGGAACACCTGACATTCAACGTCGTACCAGTATCTTTATTGTGTCTGCGAAGAGTTGAAGCATACGCCACCCTGGAAATCATGCTAGGCCTCATGACATAAGCAAAGTTAGCATGGTGCTTTAAGGTAGACACTGGCGCAAGAGGCTATTACACGTACAGATACGGCTTTTCCGAGAGTGTGCCCTGATCAGTCTTAAAGGATTATGGGAGCCCCGATCACTGCACTACAGCAGCAGCACATAGGGTTCGAACTGTCGGCTACACGGCCACAGAGATCCCATGCCATGGGCCTTCAACATCGCCTGTCAATTCGGTGATCAGAAGGTGACGGACACAAAGTTCTACATCGTGGTCGTCAGGACCTGCTATCACATAGGGTTCCATCTTGCCGAAAAACTCAAAGTCGTAACAATGCACTGCAGTGTGAACGTCAACTCATACACAAAAACAGCCCAAGCACCACAATGCTCCTCCCATCAATCGGTACCTCGTCCTGAAGAGATGTACCCCAGACCAATTCAGACAGGATCGGCGTGCTCCCAGGACCCGTTTTAGGATGTTCAGTCCCAAAGGAGGTCCAACCTCACATCGATGCACCAGGATAACCCCTAGCGCTGAGGGACGCCATCAAGAATTACTGGAATACACTGGCTATCCTGTGGAGGGTCATACGAAAATAGGGTAAACGACCCTACTGACTGAGGTTTCCAGACTGGCATACTCACACAAGAAAGGGGGAGATCTGAGGTTATGCCTGGACCCACGACACTGAACAATGCTCTCAGAAGCCACTCCTACAAGGTTACATACATCAGAGGGGGGGGGATAAAGGTGGGGGGGAGATGCTGACACATAAGTTCCATGGAGCAAGAGGTTTTATTCTCCTATGGATGACAAGTAGGGTTATTGGTCAGTGATGCTCGACACAGTGTCCAGCCTTGACAAACCTTCCAGTCAGCAATTTTGGCCGATACTGCTTCAATCGCCACCATTTGGCCATCCCTCAGTGTCACAGGACATCTTCCATAAAGAAAATGACCAGATCCTGGACCTTGTTGACGGCGCTAACGGCATTGCTGACGATGTAGCCGTTTATCTTAAAACTGTGGAAGACATCGACCAGACTCTTCACAACCTGATGAAAGTTGCCTATGAGGAATGGGGAACTAGTCTTCTTCTCTTAACATAGTGCTACATCAAATGGTGACTCATTCACCTTCTTTTGGAATGGGTGCTACGAAGCCGGGGAGTGCACCCAGTCCCCGAGAAGGTCTAGACCACTACAACAAGATGCAGCCTCACAACGAATAAAAAAAGAGCTCCCAAATGTTCCTGGGCTTCATGTACTTTCTGGGACCATTCATCCCAAACAGAGTGAGAATTAAGCCCCACTCCGCGGTCTGCTGAAAGAAACAGGCAATTCACTCTGGGAAGCCCATCTCCAAACATGCTTCGAAAACCATCATAAGCCAACAGTTCACAGAGAGGTCTACTCTGCGCTACTTCAAAACTGGGGTGGCACCAAAACACTGCAAGTGGATGCAAGCATAAAGGGACTGAGGGGCTATGATTCTCCAGGACGGTGAGCCTATTGCCATTATGCTCAATGGCGCTGTCAGACGCCCGAGACCAGGTATGCCTGCATCGAACGGGAACTACTAGCCTTAGTCTTTTGGTGTTCAGCGCTTCACACTACCTGTATGGTCAGACAGTTCCATGTCATCACAGACCAACAAACCCCTTGGTAATGTTACATGCAGATGCTCTGAACAAAAGGCCCCTACCAGTCGGCAACGTATGCTGCTGAAACTACATGGTACGGACCTTCAACTTGAATATCGACAGGGGACATGAGCATCACAATGGCCGATACATTATCCCAGACTGCCACAACAAAGACAACAACAAAACCATTGATCTGGATGGTGGATGTGCAACTTGTCCAAGGCAACGAAGGAATGACTGACCAGAATCAGCAAGGAGACCATGCATTGACCCAGTCCTCTGCCGACTCAACGACCTCCATTGCCCAAGGATGGCCAGAGAAATCAAGGAACTGCCAGGAAGCGCTCAGGCCATACATGGTCATTGCCGAGCCGAACTATCGATGATGGACAGCTTCATCCTCAAAGGAGAGAAGATCATCATCCCATGACTCTATGAGGGCAAGACTTCACTGAACCTGCTCCACTATGCACACCAAGGAATGGGAGAAGACGATAACATTGAGAGCCAGAAACTCTGTATTCTGGACCACATCAATCAAAGAATTGAAAGACTGTCAGGAACTGCCCCATCTGCTGGAGCATCAGCCAGGCACAACAGCGTGAAACACTCATGCCTCATGAAGTCACCCAAGTCACCATGGGAGGTCTTTGGGGTCGACCCTCTTCCAACTACAAGGACTGGAACTTTCTAATTGTTGCGGAATACTACAGCAAATACTTGTCGGTACAGAAAGTTTGAGCTAGACTACATCTAGCAGCAACACGATCAGGACGTGCTGAAACTGATCTACACGTGAACTGGGAATCTACCTCAAAGGTGCTAAGTGACAATGGCCCCAGATTCAGCTCACACCTTTGCCAATTCGAAAAAGACTGGGGCATTCCTCCCCCCTCACACTCCTCATACCACCAAGTACCCAAAGTCCACACGGCCTTCATCGATCGGACAGATCCAGACAATCTTAGCCACACTGACCAAAGCATTTCAATCCCATCTCTGACCCTGACCTTGCTCTCCTATGCCTCGACACAACCCAATCAGCCCAAACCCTACCCAGTCCTATGGTGCTCGTTGCAGGCAGGAAGCAAGGTGACAACACACCCAGCAGGCCATAAGAACTGCAGACCTGGGTCAAAGAGCAGCTCCTCCAACGGCCAAGCTGTTCAGAAGCGGTTTTACGTCCAAGGAGCCAATGACTAAATGCTCTCAACAGGCAGCCAGTTACGGGTTGTCGGACAAACTTTGGACGTGGCTAGGAAGCTGAAGTCAATCAGTGAACACATGACTGAACCCAGAGATCCTACATCATTGCACACTCCGCAGGACAGCAACTGCGGTGAAATCGGGTTCATATCCGTGATGTCCCACATGCAGAAGAACCAGAGCAACACTACAACCCAGCAAGTGTCCAACCAGCATCAGCGGCTGAAACGCACCTATGTGATAGCGGTGCACACTCCTTACACAAACGAATCTGGCAGCAAGTCAGCCAGCCACCCCAAAAACGCGATCTTAGATAGAGGTCTCGCGCCTACAGCTGTGACCTTGGCCGATCAGAAATCTCCGTGCCAGTGGCTGGGGAGTTTTCTTCTGCTATTGGGGAAATTAGCTTTTTTGTAGTGTGCATAGGTCTTATTTTTTTTATTTCAAAAAAAGTGGGGCGGGTACTGTGGTACAGATATATAAAATGAATCTTGGATTACCACACATAATGCGGTACAATCGGACATATCCCTTTGAAAGGCATGTCAAGATTTCATGTGTTTAAAAGATAGAATGCAACATAAAGACCAGAAGCTACACTTCAAAAACAGACTGAACAAGTGTGATATACAATTCTTTGTACCTCTCTAAATTAATTAGCATTTGGGTTTTTGACAGGATGACGGAGCATTGCCATGCCAGAGATATCTATTTGTCTGTCTAATGAGCAAAATGATCTGCCATTAGATCTCGCGTCTTTGGGGGAACCCACTGTATTGGATTATTTATGTATGTTTCCTCTGTAACTGCTTTTGCTACCAACTTAAGCTGACCATTATTATGTCCACAGCTGTATTGTTAATGTGTTGTAAGGTAATTTTCACTGTTTATCTTATATTCTCGTTTCTTATTTTCAAAAACTGCAACCACTTTTCCTTTAACCCATTACGTATTGATATATTTGTGTTTTTATTTTATAATTAGTAGTATAAGTTTTTAGTCTGCACTTTTTTTCGTTCATGTAAAAAGGGGAGGATGTAGACAGGTGTGTCTCACTAGACTGTAGGTGAGTAGCGACGACAGACCATATCAAGTATATGGGTCTTGCATTAGTTTCGTATTCGCAACGCGCATGCGTAATGGGGTCGGGCAGACGTGGCTGTCCCTGAAATTGTACATTGTGTTTTGTGGAATGAATAAATATCTAACAAGAAATACAACAAACCTCAGTCGTTGATTGTGTATGTTGGCTTTGTGTTTGTAACTGTACCCGCTAAAGAAATGACAAAATGGTATTGCCAACTGATCATTACTACTTCACACTGTGATCACTGCATGGACAGATTTGTATTTTGAAAATTAATGTTGTGTTGGTGAAGTAATATGTGGCGCACAGCCATCTCACTGTATATAAGTGTAAATGTTTCCTTCCAGGCTTTATCTCATGGTCAGAGTAGTTACCGCAAAATATAACATTGGGGGAAAATCACAAATCTGTCACAAACGATGTGTGCACAAGTTAGGGGTGGTAGGGGGATGGAGTAGGCAAGTATGTGATTTTGAGATTTACAGCGCATGCTAAGCCTGTTATACTAGTTTGTGCTGAGTGCTGACTTCAGCTGCAGATAGGTCAGGTGAACCCGTTTTTTCAGGTCACCAACACTCTACAGAGTGAGTAACGTCAGGCTTGCCAGGGGATGAAAATTCATGGTCCTTTCCTTCTACATGCAACTGAGCAAAACGGACTTGTTAGCAACTTAGTCTAATCTGGGCCACTTTTTGTCCTCCTGTTTCCAGGTTGACGATGTAAATGTCTGTGATTGCAACATCTGCACATCAATATTGTTGTAGAGTATTAAAAGCTCCTTCTCCTCCCCCACCACTGTCACATTTTGGCCCCTGATGTGATTGGGCAGCAGTGGCACCAAATATCTGGTTGGCTAGTCCAGTGGATCTCCTCCATGTCATGCTGGTTGATGACCAAATGATGTGGAAGTTGGGTGCAGAGCGGGTCTCCACAGGGGGAATAGGGTCCGGGTGTTGCAGCTCACGGTGCATTGCGCCTGCCTTTGGGTGGGTAGATTGACTGGATGGCTGCTGTAGCACATTGGCTGCTGCAGCAACTGCCACATCCATCTATGGTACACCCCTTTTGTGCCGGATCTCCATACGTTTCTGTCAGTAAGCTCTTCTGATGGGGACTCTGAAATGTTGGCAGGCGGTAATCCAGGGAGTTATCTGCCAGATACTGCCATCCAAGCCGGCAATCCCTGCTTGGGTTCCTGATCTATGCACAATTCATTCATGTTACTGTTCTTGTTTTGGACCAGTCTCAACAACAATCCTGGCATCTCATTTCAATAGGAAATGCTTCTGTAACATTTGGCAAAAATGGATATGGCGCGAGGCTGAACTGTTGGCCGTCAGCCCCTGTTTGCTCAGGGTACAGATTTTTACAGGGATTTTTCAGGTTTGACGTCTAGAGATGTTTTGTCCCCACTGTCCTTTACATTTAAATATTGTTCTTGCCACAACAGCTGGATGTGTGTCAGTGGGATCAAGTTTATTGTTTGATATTAACTGCCTGAAGCTCAGATAAAAAAGTTGTTGTTTCAAACTGCATTTCTTCTGTACAGTGTCTTGAAAAAAACTGACTTTGTGGGTTGGTGGGTACCACTTATCCATGTGTAGACTGAGGCTCAGGTGCAGGATAGGATGTCAGGAACGCAGATTATGGGGTGTCAGGGGGGGCATGATGGGAGGTCAGGAGCATGATGGAGAGTCAGCATGATGGGTGTAAGGAGCAGGATCGGGAGTCAGCCATGATGGGAGTTGGAGCGGAATGGAGTCAGGAGAAGAAGGAGAGTCAGCATGATGGGTCGTCAGGAGTAGATATGGGTCGTTAAGCCTGATGGGAAGTCAGGAGCAGAATGGGGGTCTGGAGCAGAAATGGAGTCTGCAGCAGGGATCGCGGGGTCAGAGATAACGTGAGGGTTGGCAGCAGATGAACATCTGCGTACTGGTGGGGCTGTCAGCTGCAAATGGTGGGTCAAAAGTCAGGTTCTGGTACAAATGGAACACGAGTTGTCTTGGGGTTCTTCTGTATCAGCTGGTCTGTTTCACATTAATTGTACAAATACAGATTTATCACAATCCTCAGTTGTGTTGTTCATTGCAAGAGAGGAGGTTAAAGGATTGTTTTCTTGTTTGAAGAGTATTGTTTGCCAAGGCCGGCACACGGTGCGAATGACTCGTGTGCTGGACAGTGTCTGCGATTTGCTGTTGAAAAAAGATCTGGCAATTTGGTGGATTCACATGATGGATAAGATCGTTTCAGACATGGACGCATTTTCATTTGTGTTGCGTTCTGCTGGAAGGGGTAGTGGTCCTACAGTGGGCTAATTGCTGTAAGCATTCATGTACCCACGTTTCACTGCAGTACATCTTCATTCCACTGCTCTTTTGAGGACCCCAACATGCGTCACACGGGCCTTCAATGCCGAGGACCCAAAGTAGCAGGGGGGGGGATTACTGTCAATGGCCCTGATTGAATTGGCAAGCAAGATGAAAAATGGCAGCTTGCTGTTGTAGTGGACAGAGCACCCATCACTAAATACAGAGAATGGTCTGTCAGTAAGGGTACAGCCTTCCTTTAGGGTTCACAGTTTTAGTCCAAATAATTGTCTTTGTGATGCAGGGCAATCTGCAGGCAATCATCACTACAATATGATGTGATAAGTCAGTAAATCAGTTTCACTGCAAGAAGGAGATGGGGCTCTGTAGTAAGTAAAGGTAGGATGTTCAGTCACTTGGTTGTAGCCCCAGTGGGCTGATATTTGTACCTCATCTGGGATCGGCAAAGGTAGTTTCACCAAAATCCATTTACTCCCAATGCAAGGTGTGGGTGTCTGTGATGGCAGACTTGCAGTAGGCGAAACTGTAAATGCTGCCAACTGTAGACGGAACACCTGAGTGCAAGGGGAAGCCGGTCTGTCTGAATGGAGGTTGATCAATTCTCTCAGTGTTCCTCATGCATCCACTAGTTCGCGGACGTTTGCCTGTGTTTTTTGTACTATAGTCAATTGTGTTTCCAATTGACCTAGCTTTTCTTGGCTATCCCTCAGGTTTGCCATCAGGAGTTGGCGGGACATGCTACTCCGCCTGGTCCTTGCATTTTTCTGTTGTGTAGCTTGCCCAAGTTGGAAGGAAAACAGAGGCTAGCTTCAGACAGGATGTCTCTGCCTTCCCAATAGCATCTTGCAAGTGTTGGTTCAGAGCATCTAGTTTCAAGTCCAGGTTACTGCTGATTTCACAAAGACATTGTCTATTGTATGGTTCCCTGCCGTTCTGATATGTGCCTGGAATGGCCCTGTTTAAATAGTAG
The DNA here is from genome assembly GCA_018398815.1 of Conus ventricosus. NCBI lineage: Eukaryota > Metazoa > Mollusca > Gastropoda > Neogastropoda > Conidae > Conus > Conus ventricosus. The sequence continues at coordinate 214,982 of JAFLJL010014404.1, read as the reverse complement.
CACGAGAAAATTTTTCATTTCTGGGTGCATTTTTTTTTTAGTCTCGGAAATAGTCTTTTCATCGTTTTGGGAGCACTTTCTTCTGTGATGTGTATTCTTGGAGGACTGTTTTTACCTGGTAGGTCAACGGGCACATCTGCTAAATTGTGTTGCTGCTTATGCAGATGCACAGAACGCTTCTTAGCAGGTGACTGAAGGTTCTTAGACTCGGAGGGAAGCTTCCATAAACCATTCAGTATTGTCTAACTGTTAACAGCTGTTTTCTTGCTGTCCCTGACTGCTTGCTACGCTTCTTTTTCATTTCCTGTAACTTTGACATGAATCTTTCTTTCAAGGTTTGGCCTGAAGGATGAGCTTGTTTTTTTTTTACTTCAATGTCTTCCATAACTTTCTGTTTCCTTGGCGCAGACTTGGCTTTCTTTGTGACCTTTTATACTGCGTCCCAAAGCTGTCTGGTTTCAGCTTAAAGATGCCTTCTTCTCCCGGTAATAACTCTTACTTTTCCCATCTTTGCTCCGGCTCTTCACTGTTTGTGATCATGTTTGAATCTGGCAGTCTTCCATCTGAGGGTGGTGTGCCAGTTGGTGTAGTTGGTGTTGGGGCAGCTGCTGACACATCCTGAACTTTGGCAGCGTGAATACAGATTAATGGAATACAATCATAAGAAACTAAACGGCATGATTTTAAAATAGATTGATACAGTTTAAAATATGTCACTGTGTCCAGTTATACAATAGAAACTAAAATCTGGATTCGCTGAAAAAGACATTAAAACTTTAAGATTAAATAATATTTGTCAAAAAAAGTTCTTCAAGATAATTTTATAGATTGTCTGTCTGACGGCTACATTTATCGGTGACAAAAAGAAATATATGCAGAATAAATGTTGTATACTTTATTTTAATAAATAAATCTAGTGATGTTACTGCTTTCAAGACATAAAAATAACAGCTTTAAAATAGATAATGTACTGATTTGATTATATCCTTGCAGCAGCGATATAGCTCAATTTGATTTAATCTGAAAATTTCAAAAAGTTGAATAATATTATACTTACAATGGACATACTGTTATGAATGGACCCATTGTGACAAAACACCTGAAAGTCTCTCTCTGGTTATATCCTTCTTTCTTCCCTTTCTCTCGATCGAATTAAGTTCTACTTCCTACTCCAACCCCCATTTCTAAACACACACGACAAAAACAATTAACCACTTCATAGATTGCGCGCGTGGAAGTAATGTTATACTTGACGCTTGGGATAATTACCTGACTTGTACTGAACATAACTCTTCCTTCTGTAATAACGTCCAAGGCTTTTTTCTTTCATGACGTTTCATTTGCGCCGTCATTTCTGGCGCTGTTCTCTTTTCTCGTGGGCCCACTTTGTTCGCCTTGCTTTGAATTGTTCTTCATCCATCCGAGTTTTGGCACGAGTTGTACGTTGTTCTGCCCGTGTAAGGTCTTTTTAAAGAAGGGGCCTGCTGTAACAGTGTACGCTTGTGCTGTGGCCTTTTTTCTTGCTCTGAACAGGACAGAGACAACCAAATCTGAGTTTCACATATTCTGACAACATACTATGCAAACATGGTATGACACACCGTTTGACCATGCATGGCAACATATTTCAGGACAAAGGATTTGGGGGGGGAAGTTCGAGAGGTAGGGGAGGAGTATCCTCATAACAATCAGTAACGTAGTTAAACCAAATCTTACCAAAGTAATTTCAGAATATATTTTTCAATTTCCAATAACTTCGATTAACGCCAATCTGAATGCATACAGCCTTATCTCGACAATCCTTGCGGAACTTGAAAAAGAGCACATCAATAAAATCACAACTTCATAGAAGGTGTGACCTATTCCTCAGGATGAACCATGTTTATATAAATGAGAGGCACACAGATCGTTGTCAGTAACATCTGCACATTTTATCAAAGCTAGGTTGAAATAAACAGTATAACTTTGGGATAACAAATGACTTTTATAAGATTAATTATTAATATGTTGGACTCAATGTGACTGTTGCGTCTGCATGCGCGGTGTGCGCCGTCAGTCATTAAACTGATCTTCATGCATTCGTTCGTTTTAAGATATTTCAACAAATATGTTTTTTTAACAATGTAAAATTATTGATACAATTTGCCATTAACACAACCTGCATTCTGCTGTCGTAGCATGTCTTTTTCCTTTCCCTCATCTCAATCTGTCATCGGGTCTGGGGCCGCTGACGATAATGTCTACATACGGTATCTGGTTTGCAAAGACATTCCTGCGCATATCTGTCGGGGTATGCCTTGATAGCTATCTCGACGCTGGTGGCATAGGTCTTTATTGCTCTTTACGGACGCTTTGCACTGATGGTTTTATATCGAATCCGAAGCAGGCTGCCAAAAATATAAAAAATCATTTGGGTACGACTGATGTTATTGCATACGTCTAGGTTTGCCACACTTTAGCTGTATCACGCAGCATAGTGCTAGTGATCCTACTCATGTCAGGCTGATCGTGGTCAAGATCTCCATTCACTGCTCATCAAAAATAAATATGTAGTAGTTTTTTAGTGGTATTAATAAAGGGCTGGCTTGAATTGAAAATGGCCCTTTTAGCCTTCTACAACGAGCCATCCTCCTTGGCACTTATTTTTCAATGGGTCTGATGCCATGCTAATAATTTACTTTTAACAATATTGTTTTTATTCAGTTTCCTGAAAATTATTTTTGATAGTCTGAGTAATGATCCAGACATTTTGTTAATCTGTTAATATTGTTATTTATTTCATATGAAAAAAGAATTGCAATCACAAATTAGGACACATCTTTTTGCTTCAGGGATCTGATACAACTGGATTCTTAATGTACGAACACGCTAACTGTCACAAACAGACAGGGTAAGATTAGTAAACTAGGATCCTAACAATTATTTCCATACAGTTTGCTTATTTCTTTCTTTCTGCGTTCGCAGGACATGATACTAATTCGGCACTCCTGTATAGACAGGCAGTGGGAGTTTTTGTAGTGTATGACCTTTTTCTATCCCGCCATTAAGGCAGCCATTACTCATATTTCGGGGAAGGTGCATGCTTTGTGTCACGTGTCATCCATACCAACGGCCAAACTGGCTTCTCTTCCGAATGTTGGTGATGGGATTTACGTGCTGTGCAAGAGTTTTGCGTCTGCGTTCACACTAGGACTCGGTTTTTTAGTCTCATTCGAAGGACGATATGGGGAATGATCAGAACCATGTTAACTACGCGGGAAAAATCCCCCTTATTACCGTAATTACGATACCGCAAACCCAGGATCCACGAGTACGGCAACTCTTCAATTTGAGGATATCCGGCCCCCTCCAGGTGCTTAATAATGCAGCAAAAAAACAGTCATCACAGCAAAATGGAAATAAAGCTTTTATATTTATTTAATGCATAATTTGAGTTTGGGATTTTACGTTGATTGTGGGTGTGACAGAGGACATACAGTGACAAAACAGACCCTTTTCGTCCCTTTTCAATCTGTCACGTGCAACAGTGCACTGTGTTCTAAGTTCAGTGTGCTGGAGATCCCACGTGGTTAATAGATGTATTGCAATCGATCTCGTATCATAAAACCTGAGCAGGCCAATAATCATCAATACAGTAATCTCCCGTTAAAAAAAAAGGCAAATTTATTGCCATGCGCTGTCGATTGTGACGTTAGAACGGTATTATAGTTTCGTTTCTGCCTTGGGCAAGGTTAGTCTGCTTAATAAAGCTACTCGATTGTTCTACAAGCTTGAACTGTGACGGATGATTTTATTTTTGGCAGTATTGGTAACACACAAACATCTATCTGCAACGTTTGTGTTTGATTATGGGCTGTATCGCTAATATTTCTTGTTGCTTGTGACAGTCTGTCGTTAGTTGACAACGTTTAATGAAAAGACGAAAATCAATAACTTACCTTCAACGCCTGGTGTCCGTATTTTTCAACAATTCCTTGAATGTTGCGTTTTCTCGCGGGACGCCCCGCCCGTAGCTGTGTGGCCGACAATTATTATTCTGCTTTCGGGTTTTGGCTATCTTATCGCGATGTTTGTTGATCGTGACAAATGGACGAACACGGACTCCGTGTGATTAAAAATCGTCTCTTTGTGAGTAAACACTTTATCAGTTTCGTTCAAATTTATGCACATGTAATGAATAATATGCTGTCTTTGTCGTTTAAAGGACAATATCACGTAGTTTATGGTAGAAAAGACATCTGTGTCACAAAAAAAATTATGTGTTGTACTTGATCGATGGCAGTCGAAGGGTGTCAAGATAACAGTATGATTTTCAAGACAAACATTTCTAACACAAAATACATATTCAGAAAACAGCTTTGTGTAAGAATGTTTTAATAAATATCTTCTGAAACCTATAAATACATACAAGATTCTTCTATTGGTGATAACCAATTTGTTAAGTTTACACACAAAAATGTCTCATTGAAAATGTTCCCATTTTTCAGAATGAAGTCACACATCAGGAATCGCTAATAATAACTTAATAAATAATGGATGATAAGCTACAGTCTGTCTTTATTTTTATTTTTATCGATCTCTTGATGAACTTTCAGTACATCATAATGTGGGTGCTTCTTTAATAAAATATTATCTCTATTGAATATATGAAAGCAAAAATTAATGAGCAAGGGTTACCTTCAACGACTTTTTGTGACAGGGTCTCATATCTGCAAGCATCATGTAAAAATTTAGGATTGAACCTCAAGTTATGGAGGAATTTTACTGAATACACAATGTACAGTCTGCAAAAGCTAAAATTTTAACATCACTGGAAGTATGAGACAGACTTTGCATGTTAAGACAATCAACTACAATGTACAAGTAGGAAAACACACAGTCTATGTTAGAAATTACTATTGTACTAAAATTAAAATCTGCAATGTAATCACAATGTACAATCAAGAAAATTACTTAACGTCACCAAACCCCTGAAAGTCAGACTGGAACGTGATGCTGGAGAAACCACATTTCTGCTGACAGTATCATGTGCATAACAAAAAAGAAAAAAGAAAACTGATTTTGAAACAGATCTACACTAACCAACAGCAGCATTAACAATGCTGAGCATAAGGAGATGGATATAGATAATGGATGACAATGATAAATTCAGCTTGGGATGGTGGACACGGAAAGTGTGTTGAATTGCTTAATACCATTTTTCTTTCCTCTAGACCTGGAGTCAGGCCACAGAGCTGAAGAGGTGGGTTTGGGTGAAGGTAAATACCTGGTAATCTTCTGCACTGTGTGCTCTGATATCCTGTCATTAATTAAACAATGCATACAGGAAACTCCACATGATCCACAGGAAGGAAAATTGTGGCACTGACCTGACGGTGGTTCTGGTTCTTCAGCGACATCGATTTCAATCTTCACTCTGACATCACCGGGTTATCAGGGAACGCCCATGGGGTCACACAGTCTGTAGACACAGTTATACTAACTTACACATTTGTATGTATACAAATAACACCTTCTTCAGTGGATTTTTTTTTCTTTTTACACAACACACACACACATGATCTATTCCTCTCTCTCTCTCTCTCTTACGCTGTGCCTCTCTTCTCTCTCTCTCTTCTCTCTCAAGCATGCACACACTTGACAAGCATGCACAGAGACACACTTGAACTTGGAATTTACTCCTTTCATCCTTTTCTTCTGTTAATCTGCTGAACTAACATTGTCCTCCACCAACGTTCTTCTTGCTCTTGATTGGTCTAGTTGCATTCTAGTCAACGTCTGGTTACACTGGACTGATTTTGTCATATGTACTTATGTTCAGCTTCAATAAAAACTAGCTCAGACTATCAATCAATCATAGAAAAAAAACACATCAATTAACCATTTTGTGAATCACATGCATGCACTCATGCAGTCCTTGATTCTATTTCTCTAGTCATAGTTCTAAGCAACAATGACATTGACAGATGACAAGAATGAAGATGAAGAAGGCACTCTTCATTTAAGAAAAAAAAAAAACTCAATTAAAAGGAAGAAATAAAGGATTTAATTGACCCTCCTCCCACCCCCACCCCTCCCCAATGACAGCGATGCACAACTTCCACTGGCTGGATTATTTTCATTTCACTGATCAAATGTGCAGTGATCACTTGGCGGGGTGCCAGCAAGTGTGTATACATCTTGATTCATACCACATGTCACACTTTAGTTGGTTTACTGGCTTTCAACAACTGCTGAACGTTACCAAATGTGTTAGGCAGGACTGCGAAAGCCTTCTATTACTGTATTACTTGTTGTTGTTGTTAATATGCCAAAATAATCAACTTGATGATTGTGGGCATTATATCAAGAAGAAGAAGAAGACTGATTTACGCTAATACTTGTAATAGAGCTGTTCCGTGCAACTTCCCAGTTCGAACATCAGAGCACGTGTTCAGCAAAACTTCAGGAGCCCGTCTTCAATGAACTTCAACTTCTGCTTGCTTCTCATTCATTGACGCTCAACAGACAAGAAAGAAGAAAACTTTCAATACTTTTTTTCTGGCACATCGAGAAGTTAGCAGCAGGAAAATCAGGAAGGAAACACAAACTTACATTATCCGCTTCGCTCTCTGTTTTTCGGTGGCAACTCTTACCGGAAGACATTTGACCAGTACACAAGGGAAACAACTAGGCTGGAAATTGACCAACTGGGGTTCTTGTCTACAGTCACATATAAAGCACAAACTCCTACACTGTTGTGGTCTGTCTTCTTCTTCTTCTTCCTAAAAGACTGGTTCACTCAAAAACGAGTAGGTCACCAGCGCACATGTTAAAAAGTAAAATAAAATAAAATAAAGTGCGACTCGGCCTGTTGGCCCCTGGAGCAAAATTTGGCAACAAGGGGTCGCACACGATATTCAAAAAGTTAATTTAAGCAAAGGCCAGATTCAGGCCCAGGTAACCATAGAATATCTGAGGAAGTTGAAATAGAAAAGTCAGTCAATATGCAGATCTCAAGACTGTCGAGTGCGAAGACTATTTTTTTTTTTTTAATAATTATTTCCCTCTTCATTATTTTCCGGTAAACATGTACTTTAGAGTACGAAATTCATGGGGCTGTTTGTACGCACTTTTCGTGTGTTTAAGGTTCGGAACGATGCAAAAGCACATCAGACAGTCTTTTTCAATTATTATTTCACATTAATCTGATTACCTTGCAGAGTGCAGAACTTTTGGGGGGTTGCGGGGTGGATGGGGGCTCTTTTTTGTGTCTTTTCAATTCGTATATTCTTTGTTGGACTATTGGTTGTAAATTTCATTTGCATTATTTTTCATTCCTTGGAATAAATTTTTTCTGACCAATACTAGAGTTAATTGTAAATGGGGAGTGAATGGGCATCCGAGGTAAGACGTTTGATGTGCTTTTGCATCGTTCCGAACCTTAAACACAGGGAAAAAGTGCTTTACAAACAGCCCCATGAATTTCGTACTCTAAAGTACATGTTTACCTTATTTTCCTACTTTTTCCATAACGCACTCACAATCTCAGGTTGATTTTTGTGGTAATGTATAGGCTTGGAATCAGAAAGAGAGAGAAAGAGAGAGAGAGAGAAGAGAGAGAGAGGAGAGAGACGAGAGAGAGGGGAGAGAGAGAGAGAGAGAGAGAGAGAGATTGATTGATTGATTGATTGATCTTTAATAGTATACCCAAGGATGAAGATTTTATGCCAATTCTACAATGATAAGCAAACTACTCATAAAAGCCTAATGAGATGGGGGATGGTAAAACAAAAGGAAACTTACAAGCAAACAAACAAACAAAAACTACAGAGAGAGAGAGAGGTCAGAGGAGGTGTGGAAGAGAGAATGGTAGGTAGGGGGAGGAGAAAAGGGAGGTAGACAGAGTGGAGTGGGGATGAGCGATTTTAACGGAGTAGGTTTTATGTTGAGACGATTTATTCAAAGTATGGTTCACAGAAGACTTAGCGAATGGACGCTAATCATTGTAATCGAATAATTTAACTACTGAGACATAAAATGTTTATGCAAATGTTCCTTGAAAAGTTTAAAGTACTCATGTTTTGCAGATTCGGTGGAAGTGAGTTCCAGACATATGAATGAATAAAAGCAGACAAAGGGTTTGACCATGTAATTTCTTTTATTTCCAAAAACCATCCTGAGCACTCCACAGATCTCCCTTCAGGTCCAGCATTGTTCCTTCCATTACAAACTCAAACCAGGAACACAGCCCTGGGAGCTCTCTCTCTCTCTCTCTCTCTCTCTCTCTCTCTCTCTCTCTCTCTCTCTCTCTCTCTCTCTCTCTCTCTCTCTCTGTCTCTCTCTCTCTCTCTCTCTCTCTCTCTTCTCTCTCTCTTTTCCTCTCCCCTCTCTCTGCACTCAGCGCACTGAGAAACTCTCTAGCGAACACTCTAGGGGACACTCTGGGGAACTCACTGCATTGCATTGAGGGTGAGATTACGTCCTGTCGGCCTGGGGCCCTTAAGGACAAGGTTCCTGCAGACGTAGGTCTGCATATTTGTGGCAACTGCTGTCGCCTGGCAGCAGTGGGTAGTTTCAGTTAGGGTCGTCGCATTTGTCTCTCATAGCTCGTGTTCCTCTTGAACATTGGCTCAATTCTGGTCGTCATCTTCTTGAATGTTGGTTCAAGTTTGGTCGAATTGGCCCTTGAACGTTGGTTCAATTTCAGGTTGTTGGTTGACCGACGATGGGCGTCGTGTGTGTTGCCTGCTGTCCTCCAAACTTCAGGCTGTCTTCGGGACCACTGGGCGGCCTTCTTCATGCTCGGGTCGCGATGGTCCTGTGCCGGTGAGGCCGCCTCAAGGAGGGAGCAGGACGAAAGTCGCTGGAGCGCTGCACGAGTCCTAAAACTTGGCGGGCACTCGCTGACTGGGGCCCCGAGAGGGCAATTTTTCACCCCAAACCCCCGTAAGGAGTGCCCCATTCTGTCACCCCAAAAACAGCACGGTATTCCAGGCCACGGTAGTCACAGTCGGGCAGCGCTCCTTCGCCAATCGCCCCACATCTCCAGGAGCCGTCTCCTGGCGACACAGGCTAGACCCGCCATCACCCACATGGCTGGAAGGTTGTCTGCGCCGCCCGACACTGATCTCTCACATCAGTGTCCCTCAAAGGAGAGCTGCCACCTCTCCCTTGGCGTCCACTGCTATGCCACACTTGCAGTGAACTGCGCGATGAACACACACAGAGACTCAAAGTACAGTTTTGATGGCACTGAGATGCGCGAAATGAACGCCCAATGGCGTTCACTCTTTGAGACAGCAACCCTCCCAGCGACATCAGTCCACTATATGAGGGCCTGCAGTCCCCTGATTTCTCATTGCTCTGTCCACTGACGAGATGAAGCGTTCCTCACTATCGGCGCCACAACAGGACTTGGCAGGCTAAGAGACCTAGACTGGTGGATCCAGCGGTCACTGAGCTAACTGACAGGCTGCTGCGTACCTCATGGACCTGCAGGAGGCGCCCAGGCTGTTTGCAGTCTGTCCCTGTGAGATACTGGCCTGAGCTGGTATCAGCCTGAGTACGCAGAAAAGAAAAAAAAAAATCAATAAAACGCACTGCGTGCTTCATATCAATTTATCATGAGGCGAGTGGAGGCACAGCAGCAAAAATTGTCAGCTTTGGAAAAACAGAGCAAACAGACCTTTCAGCATGGCTCATCTCTAGGTCTGCCTGTCCACACTGCACAGACTATTCCATGCAAGGGTTTGCTTGATCACCCATCTTGCACACACACACCAGCACCCAGTGATAGCCGAAGTTGTGGTCATCTTTGCCAGTGAAGGACAACAACAAAATCGCACACACACACACACACACACACACACACACACACACACACACACACACACACACGCACACACACGCACACGCACGCACACACACACACACACACACACACACACACACACACACACACACACACACACACACACACACACACGCGCGCGCGCGCACGCGCCGCACAAACCTTTAAACACGTATTTGTCCGTTTACGTAAAATATTTTCATATGTCATTGCTTATACGTTTCGTTGAAGATTTCTGTGTTGTTTGTTTGGTCGTTGTTGGTTGTTTTTTTTTCCCTTCCTTTTTCTTCTTCTTTTTTTTCTGTTTAATTGTAGCAAAAGCACGACACAGCAGAGAAATGATTGGCTGTAGATCGGAACACCACTGTTCAAAAACTATAACAATGCCAAGGACAACGTCAATGTCAAGGTTTCAGTATTCGTTCCGATTTGGGGTGGGAGGGGGGTGGGGTGGGGGGGAGGATCTTCGGACTACGGACACATTCGTGTAGTGCTTTCGCAAAACTGCTGATTCACACAATGCTTAAAGGAACAAAAGATTTCCTCCAGATCAAACTGAAACAACAACGACAACAACAACAACAACAACAACAACCAGCACAAGGGGCTTGCCTCCAGTCAAGAAATCTTGATCGAACAGTTCCATGCAAAACATGCCCTCTCTCACATGTCGACCTTGTTTATCTGTGCGTGCG